>CAIGRQ010100016.1:0-19044 GCA_903798375.1 Fraxinus sp. D2006-0159 | reverse complement strand
TTCATTTTTTTACTCATTTTCAGCTACATTCTTAATAAAATAATATTTTCAATTACATCAATAATTTTTCCTTCTTTTTCAACCACACATTCTCCATCAATCTACCATTTCAGAATACATTCTTCAAAATAAAGTAAGGGAAAAACATTTATCTTAATCGACAAAAATTTATTGAGAATATTACTTTAGTGAGTCTTGTGTTATTATTGTGTTTCATTTAAGGTCAACCACCGACCACACGTTTCTCTTATTTCTCTCTAATATCACCAACCTCATCCCTATGAATTACAAAGAGGTGAGTGTACCCGTACTAATAAATGGACTAGAATATGAAATAGTTGACAAATTGTATCACGTAAGTTAATCTTATTTGATCATGTGCAATCTACTATATATTGAAAATGCCTAATAATGTAAAAGTTTATCTTGGCTTACCGTGAATTTTCTGAATGGAAGTCAAAAATTATCCCACTCGAGCAATTTTGTAGACTTTTTTTTTCCCGTCACATTCCCAATAATTTTTTTAGGTTCCACCAAAGAAATTGTGACTTTTTACCTGCATCTATACAATGTATTTATCCGAGATTGGTCACATTGAACAAAACTAGCGATGGCCAAAAAACTCGTCCTACCCCTTCCCGCCTCGCCCCCCCCGAATGGGTATGGGGCGAAAAAAAATCCGCTCCAACGTGTTGGCGGGACGGGGATCGTCGCCCCGTCTCGGGTCACGGGGAGGCCCCAAACTCGCCCCATGAAGAGTAAAAAAAAAATTAATTACAAATTAAAAAAAATACTTAACCGCAAAAAAATAAAAATAAATAAATAAACGACCAGGCATGCGCCCCGCAACCGCCCCGTCCCGTCTAAGGCAATGCGAGGCACGGGGCAGGAAGGGGTGGGGGAATGACAACAGGGCAGGTTCGGGGCGATTGCCATCTCTAAACAAAACCTATTTTAACAAAATCATAGTTCAATTAATGTAAAACATCACTATTTGTAACTAGATTCCTCATGGTAAAAGGACGTGCTTTTTGACCCACCTGTTAGAATTCTAGTTTGGATAACTTTCCCTTTAATGCTTCTTTGCCTGCTTTCATTGCCTACCATGAACTAACTTGTCAAAATTGTACAAGTTTTCTAGAGATAATAATAGTTCTTATTCCAAACGTAAATCAAACGCCTTTTGTTGAACTATATTGTTTAAAAGCTAGGAAATAATAATATTATAATGCATGCAATTTGGATAATTTTTCAAATAATGGTTCGTATTCTTCACTTGTATTTCTTTATCATGTCTTCTAAAATTCTTTTGAGATTTTTCAAAGAAAAATGTGCCAAAACTTTGAATCTAAGTCATTAGCAAGTGCTCCACAGCTGGCCCTATGTCTGCAGTACTTTACTGAATTTTGATGGACATAAATTCTTACATTGTGCGAGAACTACACATGGGATGTTGATCGATGCTCTTAAGGATATTTTGGTCTAGTAATTTTGTCAAATATTGCCTGTATAATTAACAAAAATAGTCATTTTTATGAATCTTGATTTTATGTTAGTGTAAAGTTACCCTTAAATATTAAGACGAATCCATAAAATAATGAGGTTTTTTATACGATTCTCATGTTGTCAAGAACTATTTTGCTATAACATGTTTTTGAAGTACCTTAACTGTCTCAAAAGTCTACGTTTGGTTACTGTACCCGTCTTTCGTGATAGTTGTTTGACATCACAAACTGTTGGAAAAATGAATATAATCGTATTCTATTATAAAACTAACGTGAAAAGGGAAAACAACAAATAATATAAGAGTTGAACATTATAACAATAAAACATGTATAAAGGGTTTCAATTGAATAGATTGATCTCCAGCTTCCAATGGGCAAAATAAAAAATTTCCACTACTGATGTGATAGAGAGAGCCGTAAGTATGGTTCTTTGAATGTATAATGATTATAGAGAATCGTAAGTAAGGATCTTTTGCTACGTCAGCAATGAAAAATTTTTACCCCGTTCATTATAGGCAAGAGATCAAATTTGTTCAGTTGAAGTTACAATTTGAATAGAATACATTATTTTAGAATAAGTAAGAATTACGTAAATATCTAGATAAAACTAAATAATAAATAATTATCCCATAATTATACAACACTCCCTCTTTGATGATTATTTACATAATAATTACCTCATTTGAAATAAAAAATCAAACAAAAGGAAAAATAGTACATTTAATTGTTCAATTTTAGAGTATTAAGAAATCTTGTCAAGAAAATTCAGTGGTACAAAATCTGGACAAATAAAAAACGAGTACAACTACTACCACTGAGTTCAATCATTGGAAGTTCTTACATCGAGTCGTTCATTCTTATGCACCAATATCTTCAATGCAACATCTTTCAAAAACTTGTTTAAAGTGATTCTGTTCCATACAGTATTGTTATAGCCCCAAGTAATATTTCTTCGTGCAAAATATTCATTAATCATTGTTTGACTTTGTCAACGTGATGGTCCCTTGAACAATATACTTTATTATTAATCTCGCACATAATTTATAACACGCAAGGTAAAACTATAGAGTTATATTGAGGAGAAATATATTGTAAGCTGTGGACATTTATTACAGAAAGAATATGCATCGTTAAAATCTTATTGAGAAAATCTGTACGAAAAATCTTAATGAAGAAAAAATAGTACGTTATTTCTTTTGAACTCTTCAAAAGTTAGTTCGTTACGAAAATTGTCGGAAGATCCAGCTGGACAAAATTATGATCAAGAAAATAGAGTATAACACATACTTAATCCCCCTGATACTAATATCAATTGAACTATATATGATTACATCAACTACATGATAATTTACCTATATCTTTCTAAAATTCATTGTATTAAGAATCGTGCATTACATATTATAACTTCATTTTTCTCATTTCTCCTTTATCGTTTAAATATGCACATTTAGATTTTCAGATTGCACAACCAAAAACTCATTTATTTATCATTTAATATCATCACTATCATTCGTAGCCCTTGTTTGAACCTCATTCTTTACCCCACTCATTTTTCTCAAAACTCATTTCCGGCCACACATTTTCCTAATAATCACTCTTAAACACATATTTTTTTAATCATACATTCTCCAAAA
Organism: Fraxinus sp. D2006-0159; assembly: GCA_903798375.1. Taxonomy (NCBI): domain Eukaryota; kingdom Viridiplantae; phylum Streptophyta; class Magnoliopsida; order Lamiales; family Oleaceae; genus Fraxinus; species Fraxinus sp. D2006-0159. The sequence continues at coordinate 15,905 of CAIGRQ010100016.1, read as the reverse complement.
ATTATTATTACAAAATCTATTCTTCCAAAAAATGGGGCTCAAACAAACCCATAATGAGTCTTTTGGATTCTTTTTTTTTTTGTTTTACAATTTGTTATTTCTTTGTACTCACTAAGAGTATATATCTTCTTAATGGGGCAATCTTTATTATTTGATTCATAGGGGTGTCAATGAGTCGGGTCGAGTCGAACCACGAGCCAAAACTTGAAACTCAAACTCGGCTCGAGCAAAAATGGTTTAGGCTTTTTTTGGCCCGAGATGAGTCGAGAAAAAGCTCGGCCAAAAATCGAAAGTTCAACCCGAGCTTTCGGCTCGGGCCATACCGGCCGAGCCAGGTCGTTTTTTTATTTTTCCCATGATAAATCTAGATTTTTTTAAAAAAATTTAAATTTTGTGCAATTTATATAGGTGTGAATTTAAAATATATTTTTAATTTTTTTTAATAAAGCTCGGCTCGACGTGCCAAATGGCCTTTGACACGGGCCCACGGGCTGGCTCGACTCGAGCTTTTCTCGGGCCGAGTCACGAGCAGCCTGTACAGGCAAGCCTTTTTTACATCCCTTCCATAAGTTGCTATAGTTGTATACATTTGGGCATGCAAAAGAAATGCTCCCATGAAGTTAGGGTTTCTTATTACAAACATAGTAGGGCATATCTATTGACTATATGTCACCTTCTATCGTACTATAGTTTTGATTTTTTTTTTACTTATACCTTGTGAGCTTCCTTTTATACCTTTCTATATACTGAATAGAGGATATTTTTATCAGTAGATGCATCTAAATTAATTATCTTTCGAACTTTAGGTTAGAGTTATCTTATGCAATGATTTATAGAATATAACGTTGCATTATATTTATTTTTTCTAGCTTTTTAATTACCTCTCTTAACGCTGAGAAAATTGTCCTATGAAATTGATGGTTGGCAAACATTGTTATAAAATATCATCTATTAGGACTTTGGGTATTTTATAATGGTTCAAACTAAACATGAATTCTTATCATTTTTTAACGTCCATCTCTGCGATTATACATATATAGAACTATCAAAAATCAATAGATGAAAATATTAGGATCTGATTATAAGTCAAGTATAGCAGGAAAATATGTTGGCATGATGTTATAAAATAGCATTCCTTACACAGAAATGTGAAGCACTTTGTATAGGTTTAGAAATCAATTGGATGTGTTTAATAAACAATAATGCTCTACTATTTAACGACATCACAACAAAGATATATTAAAAATTTTAAATTTAGATTTGCTAGCATTAACAAGACATATTATCTTAATTTTATAATATGAAAATTATGTTCGTTATTTAAAATTTGATCAAGTAATCTAGCAATCTTCAAGTTATGAATATATAACAGCCTCGTGTAATCATCTATTAAATGTCTTTATTAGATACAACTAACATCTAAATGGTCAATTTGGAGGGTGATGGGTCATATCACCCTATTAATTTCTAGAAATATAGGAAATTCAGTTCTGATTTTAGCTAGTAATGGTCTAATAACTAATTTTCTTTGAACAAGTATCATGTAGGGATTTTTTATATTGAAGAATCTTCTAGTTTTTCAATTATTATTTATTTGAATTCTCAATATCTTGTGCATCATTATTGATCTAGTGATGGTCTAAATGTTCATGTCAAATAGTAAAATATTAGAGTCTTTGAACTTCTGATTTAATATAATGTTTGCTTCAATGGTCTGAAAGGGGATGTATTCATAATTCAATAGAGACTTTTAAAAATTTTAGGGATTTAAAAATTTAGAAATATTCAATGTAGATTTTTAAATACTCTCTAAAACTATTAATGTATTCAATAGAAGTTTTTATAAACTTTTAAAAAATCTTTAAAAGTCACATTCAATTAAAGAATTTTGAAGTATCTATAAGTCACGAGATATTTAAAATGTCATGGTACTAACTTTTAAGCAGAAGATACAAGCAAAATCTCCAAATTTGTCTCTCGATCATCTCAAGATTTTGGAAAAACTTTCATAAATGAATTTTGTTAACATATATTTTTTGTCTTCTCAATATTTCTCTATCTTCTTCCCTTCTACAAACCTTAGAGCCATAATTTAAAAATAAATTATTTTCTCTTCTATATATGCTAGTTTTCTCTCTGTGCAATGCACGGGTTGCACTATTTTGGAAGCATTGTTAGCGTGTTCAATGTTATATAAATTTAGCAATTAAACAAGAAATTGATAAGTTATGAAGAAAACAAAGTTGTGTAATGTCAAGAAGATTTTTCCTAGTTGGTTCGTGTTCTGAATTTTGTAGTTCATATGGTTCGAATGCTATATTATTGGCATTGGCTAAATGCAATGAATTGAAGCTGTAAATAGAACACTCTTTTGTACATTACAATAAATAATAATATGAATATAACTACATTGTAAAGTGGAATATTGAGAACAACAGCTGTAGCTTTGCACACAACAAGTGAGATAGTGAGTATGACATTGGCACCAAGCTGAAGCAGGCAGAGTTTTAAATCTAAGAAACATATTAACCAACAAATTTATATGTATATGGAAAAGTTTGTGTCAATAATCATTTCATAACTAAAACACTTTGCTTGCACGAACCCCATTCATCTTGAGTTTCATCCAATTGTTGTACCATAAAGGCATTGTTAACTTCATATTCAAATCGAACGGTCAAGTAGTTGCACATATTTCTTACAGCGCCATTGTGTCAAATCATAACATTTGGAAGGATGGTCATCATATTCTTGAATAATATGATCTTGCAAGAATAAAGCTAAGTCGTGTGTTTTAAAAATAAAGTTTATTTTCTATACAATTTATGAACTGAATTTTATACAAAACGTTAACCAACACTCAATTATGCATAGAGTTACAAACAAATTCGTTACAAGTTACTTTTTCCAAAAAAATCGCCAACTCTTTGTTGTAATTGTTGCTGCTCCCCTCAGCAGAGGAGCTTCTTCTTCGTTACGCTTCGTTTAGTAGTCAAGAGGAGGGAAATCTGAGAAGGCACGGTACGGTATTCTTTTGTGGTCCTCTACTCTCTCAAAACTGTTCCGTGTAGAGCAGGGCTTTCTTTTGTGCAGGAGGAAGAAAATGTGTTTATTTAGAAGAATAAAAAGTAACTATAGCAAAACCAGATCAAAGCAGGATAAATGTGAAAACTATTGTGACAGAAATGAATAATGATCCAAAGGTTGCCTCTTTTAAGAGTAGGGTAGATTATACTTATTCTATTTACCTTCTTTTTCCTGTTTCATCGTTCCTCCCTTTTTCTATGAAAAAAAAAAAAGATTAGATTGCAATTAAAAGTCTTATAAGTTGTTTTTCTTTTTTTCTTTTTTTATCCATTTTTTTATGAAAATCATTTGTAATTAAAATTCATTATAAAAATATTAGTTTGTAATGAAGTTTTTAAATATAATGATTGATATTGTTTACTTTTAAAAGGTACGACATTTTGGCAATATGGAACATTAGTTATCTTTTATTTCTTTTATCAAAAAAACAATGAAATTATATACACACACAATATAGAATCTTTCAATGACATGTTTCTATCATATTCCCCATTACTTAGAAAAAGTGAGCCACTAATTCAGGTACAAGATACTATAATTATTGTTATGACAATTGAGATACAACCCATAATCTTAACGATCCAATTGAAAGAGTGGAGATATACCAATTGAGTTATATACCTCTCAAATTAGGTGGGCATGCACGAAGTAGTTAGATCCTTCTTTTGTTCTTTTTCTTGACGTAACTGGGTCATTCTAGACTTGAACGGGAAATTTGATTATATATATATATATATATAGGACCTCCATGTTCTATAAGAAAGTTTATTACTGTTGATCTAGAGCCAAGTAGATTCTATTTTAATTGATAGTTTTTAAAAATCAAATGAATTCTATATAAATCTATAAATTATTGTGGCAAAACAAGTTAAATTGCAATAACCAAGTGATAGAATTTAACCACTTGTTATGAATACATACTCAAGAATACAAGATTTATATGAAAATCCAAATCCAAGAAAATCACGAGCAGGGGGCGGAGAATTCACTAGAATCAATAATAAATAAGTACAAAACGATCTCGCAAAACTCTCAACCTATCTCAAATATGCAAGTCGCTCTCTCTATAACCTAGATCCTCTCACTTTGATGTTCTCTCAATGTTATACAATATTTTTCTATGTTACTTTTGCCTATGAAGAGCTTAAATCGCGTGAAGTATATATAGGAATTCAATACGCGTGTTTTGGACAAACTACTGTTCAAGAAACAAACTTAGAATCGAAAATGGACTCTGCATAGATAATACTGCCGAGCGACAAACGAGCTTCATTTCTTCCGTTATGGGCGCCTAGGCATCCTGAATCTAGTGTTTGGGTGCTAGTCTGTTGTCCAACATCCCAAAACCTAGTCTTCAATCATCCAAGTCCTTTTGCCGATTAAACTTCCAATCCTGATCCCCTTTTCAATAGGACTTCCAAATCAAGAAGACTTTTGTTCTTTCTTATCAATTAACCAACCCAACCCTAATCTCAATAGGATTTTGGGTCATACCCCAATAATCTCCACCTTAATACATATTCCATAGTAAGGAATTAGTCTTCACTCTTCAAAACGTATTTCTCCAAAGAAAGTACTCAAACTCCACCTCTTCCACCACACGCCTCTGGGCATACTCAGTAACTGTGAATCCAAACCCTGCTTACCAACAGAACTACCTTAGGATCCAAACCTACTTAAATCATCTAGTTCACTTCCAACTCCACCTAAGTTGCCAAACTTACTCGAATCATCACGAGCCACACGATCATTAAAATCAAAATTAGCTCCACCTGAGCTAGTGGCAGGTTCTACAATACCAATCTTGGAATCACCATGAGCAACATGATCACAACCAACTCTAATCGAGCTACCGCTTATTGAACCATAAGCCATACTTGTATTCACAGAATCTTTCAAAACATATAATTGGGACTTTTTATGTCCCTTCAACACAACTCTATAACCCTTGTTAACATTAAGAACTCCACTTCCACCGGTATATGTGTGCCCCTTTGAATCAGGAGTATTCAATAAGATAATATTTATATTCAAAGTAGGAACATGTCTCACTTCACCAAATGTCCCGACCTTCCCATAAAACATCTTGATTCTAACCTTACCAATATCAGTTATCTTACAAGGTGAATTATTTTCCATCACCATAGAACCTCTTGTAACACTTTCATAAGTTGAAAACCATTCTCGGTTAGAAAACATATGAAAGGTGCATACTATATCAAGAATCTAATCCTCGTCAGGTTTGAAATCGCCATCAGAGATCACTAAAAGAACTCCATAACTGTAATCTTCTTCTACAATACTAGTTTCACCGGAATTACCAAGTTTTCTCTTCTAATCTGTAGCAACAAATTTATTCCTGCTCTGCCACTTTCGGCAGAAATTCTTCATGTGCCCCTACTTCCTACAAAAATAACAGACTATATCAATGTTATTCTTATTAGACTTGTCCCTTTAATGACCACCCGAATCTCTCTCACGAACAATAAGACCTTCTACCTGGGCTTCCAATCTTACGACCAGCTGTTTCACCTTCTCTCTAGAATAAAGTGCATTATAAACCTCGTCAATGATGATTGTATCTCTACTATACAAGATGGTGTCCCTGAATGTCATATGTGAAGCGGGCAACGAACATAACAAAATCAGCCCTAAATCGTCTTTATCGTACTTAACCTCCATGGTCTCTAAATCAGTGATGATTTCTTTGAATAACATATCATCTTCCAACTATCTAACTTGGACAAGCAATGAGAATATAAATGCTGCTGTAGATGCAGTTTACTAGTTAAACTTCGAGTCATGTATAATTGCTCCAATTTCAACCATAATGTAGCGGTAGTTTCTCAATTACCACGTTTTGAATAATTTGATTCGAAAGATGAAAATATATATGTGATAGGGCCTACCGATCCTTACGCTTCTTCTCCACCCATGTCAAAGTTAAGGGCATCTTATCCAACTCTAATAGAGAATCATCAAAATCCAATTGGGTGAGCACTACTTACATCTTGATCTGCCATAAAAAAATCTGATGTTACGGTCCAAAACTAAAATTTCAAACATCATACTTGCAATCCCGAAACCATCAAATCTTATTCTGAGTTGATCAAATCTTGCTTTAACACAAGACCATACTGGCTCCCCAAGACCTTCAATCCTTGGCTATGATACCACTTGTTGTAAAACAAGCAAATTTGAAATAATTCGGTGATAGAATTTAAACACTTGTTATGAATATTAAAGTTAAGAAAATATGACAAGATTAAAAGAATCACACGAGAACACGAGATATACGTGAAAATTTAAATTTGGGAAAACCATGAACAGAGGCAGAGAATTCACTAGAATCAATAGCAAAGAAGTATAAAAGGATCTTGCAAGACTGTTAACTTATCTTAAAATATACGAGTCTCTCGCTCTCTCTATAACCTAGATCTTCTCACTTTGATATCTTCTCAATGTTATACAATATTTTGCTATGTTACTTTTGCCTATGAAGAGCCTAAATCACATAGAGTATATATAGGAAGTCAATACAAGTGTTTTGGATGAAATATTATTCAAGAAACATACTCATAGTCGAAAACGGACTTCGCATAGATAATACTGTCGTTCGAGCAGTAGGTTAGCAACGATCGTGGAGCTCGAGCATCGTGGCTGTAGCACTAGGGCGCTGCTTCTCGGGCCAAATTCTACCGTTTCTTTCATTATGGATGCCTAGGCACCCCGAACCTAGAACTTGTACGCTAGTTTGATGTACAACATCCCAAAACCAAGTTTTTAATTATTCAAAGTCCTTTTACCAATCAAACTTTCAATCTTTAATGAACTTTAATCCACTTTTCAGCCCGACTACCAATCGAGAAGACTTTTGTTTCTTTTATCAATTAATCAACAAAATTCTAATCCCAATAGAAATTTGAGTCATGCTACAACAATTTAAAAATAAAAATCTACAGAGATGTGTGAAAGACTTCAATTAAATCCATACAAATAAGCCTTCGAATTTCATAAAATTTCATCACTTAAAAAGTCTATAAGAGTTTTTAAAAATCCAAATTGAATATACCTCCCTAAGTATCCTAATAATATTTAAATAATATACAATAATTATCTCATAATTGTACACCATATTATGATTTATTTAAATTAACTTGCAGAATATTAGTTTGACTAAATGTAGGCAACAAACTTGGAAAGGAAATGGCATAAAACATAAATGAAGTAAAACAAAGGTAGATCGAGTTAAGAGTTTGACTATTTATCCTACCGATGAATTTAACACAAACTGGTGTTCGTGGTTGAATGAAAATCGTCTCTCAATATAGAATAGTTTCTTCTTTTATATATTAGCCAACTTAAAAAGAAATTAAGTCCAGCCCTATTTCTGCCTATGGAGACAGGTCATGAGGCACGCCGATAAGTCCATGACTCGTTCCATTTTCATCCCTATCCTAGGTACGTAACTAATAAAACCTATCTAAAGTTCGGTTCTATTTCTAAAGGATTAGAGTTTTCAAAAACAGTTGGTGACTAATGGATTTTAATTGTAAAGCCATATCTGAAACAAACACTAAACCAGAACTATGAAAGATGAGAATTTGGCTCCATCAAAATTTCGTTGAAAATTTGTCAAAGAAAGGGACATATCGAACCGAAGAGAATACTCTAATGGCCTTGCGGTGGCCCAAAAGTAGACATTTATGGAATTGTTGTTGAAAAGGTTGATGAATTTGCTTAGATAATTGACGCAAACCAACAAGGTGCATTTATAAGTTTTGGTGGGTTACTAAAGCATGTTTGACCTCGGCCAAGATAAAATTAATTTGCTTAGAAGTAATTTTTAAAGTTAGAACATGTTTGAGTGGCTTAGAAAAAAAAAAAAGGGATATAAGATAAGCAATTTTTGCATGTTTGAGAAAATTTGTGTGGTCTACTTAGTTTTAAGCAACCTCACGACGACCAATGACCAGGATGCCCTTTATGTTGAAATTGAGAAGATGAAATAGTTGTAATTTAAAGAAAATGTAGGTCTAGAAATGGTAAAACTCTCTATTAAACGTAACAATAAGCCAAAATAATTTTGGGTGGTGCTTACTGCTTTTTCAAAAATAAAATAAAATAAGCCATCTCTAACTATAAGCCAACATGTTTGTGTATTTTGAATTTATAAACAAGTTTGATGAGCTTATAAGTAGGTCTGAACAACGAAACCTTCAAATCACAAAATCGAACTGAATCCACTTTTTTGAAGTCGTTAGTTTGGATCCACATGGATCCTTCAATATTTTGATTTTAAACCAAATCAAACCGTTTCGAAGTGGTTTTATTTAGGTTTCACTTTTTGCAAACCGTGAAATCGTTTACAAAAAAATAAAAAATAAAATTATATTTTGTCCAACCTACTTCAAAACTAAACACATTGATACATCCATATTTAACATAACCTAATTAAACTTAATATTTAAATAGACAGTTATCCTTCTCGATTATTAAATTAATATACTTAAATACACATTAGTCGCCACAACTGTGAATGCAAAAACCTCAAATTAGATAAAGTATTGAACAACTGCTGCTAAACAATATTTATCGATCGCCCATTACAATTGAGTTAACAATTAAATCTAAATTTTAATTCAAACTCAAACATTTATTTTCATTCTACTAATGATTTTCAAGATTTTTCTCGAATTCAGCTAATCTCCCATGTCAATTTATTCAAATTTTCTTATTTTTGGGTAGTTGTGGTTTTGTTCTAATTTGTGCTGTGCTTCCTTAAGTTTTAAGCGGACGGCAATTTGTTTATTTGGTCTCAATTTTCTAGTCAAGTCAATTCACTCAATTAATTATATACGTTTTGTCTTAGTTTCTAAATTTTATTGTTAATTGCTATAATGATTTGGTGGATTGCTTAAAATGATCATTTTGAAGATTTGACCAATAAGTTTTTCGACACATTACTTCGATGGAAATCGAATGTAAATAAATACAAGATTGTCTCCCCAAATTGTTAAAGATGTGTTAGCTAATCAAATATACACAATTGTTTCTGATTTTGTATTTCCTACTAGTGGTATTATTCTTGATTCTTTTACGAGTTTGTTGAGTTCAAATATGGTTAAGGCAATGATATGCTCTAAAAAGTGGTTACATAGTAACAAGAAACTTATAGTGACTTGTCCATATTTGGATGGGATAGAAGAATTGGATTATTCACAAAAAGTTATCGTAGGTATTATCCTATTTGGTTTTTTTTATTTATTTTCTTTTATAAGTTGTTTTATATTATTTAATTGTAAACAATAAATTCATGTAGTATATTCTTATCTTTATGGAGAGAATTAATCATGCGTTACAATTATAGATGTTGCACCAATTAGTATTGACTAAGATGTTAAAATGTTTCTATTATGTTATTGCATTATAATGATTATAAGACTTTGATTTGTAATATTTTTAATGATACTATTTATATTTTAACATGAAAATTTAGACTATTATTTATGAATTAATTTATTTGATATATGTTATTTTTTCTCTATTAAATCGTTGTTTTAAGCAGAACCATATTGAAGAAAGTGGTTTGGATTGGTTTGGTTTAGAAATTGAATTGGTTTTGTTTGGTTTGAAAAAATTTAAAATCATTTTAAGTTGTTTAGTTTGGAAAAAATTTCATAAACCGCACAAATCGAACCTGTTCACCCCTACTTTTAAGTTCACCCAATCGACCGCTAAGGTATGGATGGTGAATTGTATCAATATTTGGAAATTTCATTAATTTATTAGGCAAAATATCATTACTGCTTCTCAATCTACTGTTTGAGCATCAATTCGGTCCCCAATCTATAGGGAGGAGTAGGTTTGTCCTTAATCTTTCTTTATTTTTATATAATATGTCTGCAACGATAGAAACTATTTAAATATTTGTTGAATCATCATGTTATATTCACATGTCTAACTTTTTATTCAAAAGAAATTAGTTTATCTATTTAAAACCGAAGAATTACTGTTATTCTCGAAGTATGAAAATCGACACTTGTTGTCACTATTTAATGGATATGTATCTATGTATCTGAGTATCAATTAAAAAGTGATTACTAGGTATTTAATAAACATGTCAATTAGTGACCGAAATTATTAAATACTTCATATTTCATAGTTGCTACAATTTTTTCTTTGAATTGTAACTATAAAAATTTGAAAGTGAAACATGTTTTCAATAAGGTTATTTAATGATTAAATACTGAGTCCAAAATGGAATAAGAGACAAATAGCATAACGGAGCCCCACTGCCAATCTCCAATTTCCGCAACGTCAGCTCCCAATTTCAACAAACAGCTACTGGAGCCTAGGCGCTGCAACTCGGCACCGCGACACCCCATTTCCACCTCAAATACCTTCCAAAAATGTTTTTCTTCATTCCAAAGTCTTTTTCAAATCCAACACAAAATTCCATATCCCAATTAGGCTTTAAAATAGAATTTCAACTAGAATTCGCCAATTAAAATTGAATAAGATTCCACAATAGTATTACAAATAAAATTATTCCTAATGTACACTTTAATTAGAACTCTCAATTATCTTCAATATTGAATTTTGGTCACACCCAAATTCTAATAATTTTCACCTTGACATGAATTTTATTGTAATGAAAAAAAGTTTCAAAGAAAAATTTATCCGCCTAGAGAAAAATTTCATTGTAAAGAATAAATATAAACTTTTCAATGAAAAAAACGAACAAACTTCTCCATAAAGAAATTCAACTAGAAATATTATCCACCTTTACTACCTCCAACTAGGGGCAAAAGTGATATAATAACCACCAATAAGGCTAAAACAAGCCTTATAACACAATCACAGCTAAATGCATCAAAAAAATGATTTTGGCTAGAATCAAAACCCTTAACCGAATTCAAGTCTTTAACCAAATCAGCAGAAGTCACTACACCAAAAATGATCATTTGCAATACTAAAAAGGCAACACTCACTAATAAAATGTTAACAAAGGGGGTATATCGCAATATTTTAATAAGTGAATTTTGTCATTGTTTAATATAAATGAGCTTGACAACGTTTTTCTGAAGATTGTTGCGATAGACCCCTTTTTGTAACGTTTATTGAGTGTTATTTTCGCAATGTTTATCAAATGTTGCAAGAAGAAAAGCATTTTACAACATTTGTCAAACGTTGTGAAAAGTCTGTTTTTTTAAGGTTTATTAAACGCTGTGAAGGATTTTACTTTTGCAACATTTTTTGAACGTTGCGAAATGTCTCATTTTTTGCAACGTTTATTGAATGTTGCAAAAAATGAGATTCTTTATTTTTTGCAACATTTATTGAACGTTGTAAAAAGTTTCAATAGATTAATTTTTGCAACGTTTATTAAACGTTGTGAAAACTTTTGTACTTTTTAAAATTATATATTGGCAGATAGAAACCCAAATTAACCCAAACCCTACGCTTATTCGTGTCTCCCTCCATTCATTCCTCTCCAACCCACCACCAATGGAGCCTCATTCCTCTACCTCCCAGCCACCACGCCCACCGGATACAACCACCAACAGCCTCACCTCAAGGAGTAACTCTGCTGGTGAGTCCAAGTGTAAGAAGTGGTCGAGCAGTCCTAGTCGAGGTGGAGTCCACTTAGGAAGGAGCAACTGTCTGGCAGGTACGCCGTTGCGACGGTGGAGGTTCGATTGGACGGAACTCTAAGGTGGTAGTGAAGAGTTGTTCTGAAAAGGGGGTCCTAAAAGACCGTAATGAATGTCATCGAAAATCCTCCACAGCTAGCGATGCCGGTAAGGCCAAAGGAAGGGTATTGAACCTGAATGTTCCAAAAGTTCTCGACCATTAACACGAAATATATTTCATATTTGTATAGCATTATATTTTTTTCACATATTTTTGTCTTTGAAAAGGTGAAATCGATTTCAAAAAGGCGCCTTCGTCTGTTTGTTGTACAACTTATAACAATCGTTTATCAAGAGCCCATTTTTTCTTGTAATAATTACAAATTTTGAAGTGAGATTTTGACTTATCCCTTGAACAACCACCATCAATTATAAGACCATCTCCATGAACCTCAGATGCAACAAGATACTTCATCTTCTCCTTTGAATATAAAGCATCATAGACTTTTCGATTATGAGAGTATCACGACTTTATAAAATCGTGTCTCTAAAAGACATTTTATAAAACTGGCAATGAATACAATAAAATCAATCACAAATCTTCATCAACATATTTGACCTTCAAGGTCTTTAAATTAGTGACAATTTTCTTAAAAGCAAGTAGGTGTTCTCTCAAGAGATGTACCTTCTGTCATACGATGAGAATATAGACATTGTTTCAGATGCAAATTGTTAGTAAGACTCTTCGTCATACATAATTGTTCCGATTTTAACCATAATGAAGTTGTTGATTTCTCTTTTAAAATATCTTGAAGAATATTATTTGAAAGATAAAGATATATTTGAGATATGGAATTTCATCCCTCCATTGTTTCTCCTCCAAAGTCCAAATTGTGGACATCTTATCAAATCCTAACAATGCATTTTTTAATTTTATATGAGCGAGTACTGCTAGAATCATTACTTGACACAAAGAGAATTTTGTATTATGGTCTAATAGCAAAATATTATACTTCATTGTTGTCATCACGGAAGATCAAATTGAGCTATTAACTTGATCAAAACCTCGATCTTCCCAAGAATTTCAAAACCAAAAGCTCTGATATCAGTTTGTTGTGAAACGAAGATGATAAGGGATTATTCCAATACCACTTTATTGGAGAAAATAAGATATTATAGCCACAATATGAAATAAAGATCTCAAAGATACAACAACAATGTATTTGTAGAGTAAATAAGATTTTATTATAATATGTAGAAAGAATGCAAAGATTTGTATTTACAATATTTCTAATTTATTCTAAATCATAATGAAAAGTCAACTATTTATAGAGAATAAATATGGAACATCTAAACCTTAATAGTAGAGTTTTAGTTGAAGTAGAATGTAAAAAACGAAGTCCAAAACGAAATAGGAGACAAATAACATAACGACGCCACTCTTCGAGCGCCAGCCTCTTGTTTCAATAAACAACTGATGGAGCCTAGGCACCGCGACTTGGGGCCGATGCAAAGCCTCCGTCCCTAATACCTTTCAAAGATATTTTTCTTCATTCCAAACTCTTCTTCAAATTCAACACAATTTTAAACTCCCAATTGGGTTTTCAAATAGAACTTCAACTAGAATTCACTAAGTAAACTAGAATAAAATTCCACAATAGCATTCCAAATAAAATTCTTATTAATGTACACTTTAATTAGAACTCCCAATTATTTTCAACAAGCCACACCGAATTTCTAACAAAATGTATGAATAAAAGTGAAGTGTTTATAAACACGAGTCAAACATAGATACAGTCATAACAAAATGTTGAGGACTCTCTTTTTTAGAGTTTGGAGAACAATTAGCCCCTGTTTGACAATAATTTTTGTGAAAAAAAAAAGATTTTTGAATAGTAATTTTTAGGAGAATGTGTGATTAAAATTTAGGAACATTTTTTAGTTTACATGTAAAATATCTTATTGTGTGAATATATAGTTAAAAATGAGTATGTAGAAAAAGTATTTTGAAAATAATGGTTGTCAAACAGTGACTTAACTCTTGAAGAATAAGTTAGGTACCAATGCTGCAATTTTTACATTTTTATTATTTTTTTTAATAAAATCTTTTTCTAGATTTAAATGACCATGATTTCGGAGCTGAAAATTCTAGGAAATTAGTATGTAGTTTCATTGGACTTGGAGCCTTTGACCAAATCAGTTTGATAAAAATTTGGATTTTCGGACAATGCAAGCCCAGGATTCAAAGACAAGGACTCACCTGTTATTAAACTATAATATAATTCAAAATTCTATGTCTACTTGGACACGTAAAAGGTTTTCTTTCAGCATGTATTATTACTTTGCAATAGAAAGTTCAATTACAAGCCGTATTTAAAAGGAAAAGGTCAATTGATAAAACTATATATCTAAATGGGATGCGACACATTTACAACGATCATACGTGAGATAAACAAGGGAGGTTTTTGTAATTGGCCTATTGAATTAGCCTATTTAAGTTTGGGTAATTATATTATCATTACAAATTTTAATTACATACATCACAATCTTTAGTATTTTTCTTATTTACTTAAATAACCTTTAAGTAAAATTACATAATTAGAGTTTAATATATAATTAGCCTAAAATACATTATTGTTCCACGACAAACAAAAATCTACAAGTTTTTTTCTCTTTATTTTTTTCAACATCTAATTATGCAAAACTTTTTCATTGATGTCGATTTTTGCCTTCTACCACGGCTGCAGATATAATTTTATTTTCCCTACGGTAAATGTATTTGTACCATATGGTGTTATTCCATGATTATTATTTTTTGTTTCCGATCATTCTCTCTTATGGAACACTACTGGTGTTGGTGCTTGGCTTGACCCTTCAAACATGGGTTCTTTCGTTTCTTCCCTTATGTGGTAGAGGTGATGAACCTCAAGTGCAGAAATAATCAAACCACGCACCAAAAACTCTTTGATTGTAAAAATACTGAAGAATTTGAAAATCAAAATTGGTAACTGATCCGCGCGTCCATCTTCATCATAAGCTTCTTTTTCTTCCTCGATTGATTTCCCTCTTCTCATTAGGAAAACCCAGAAAAATCCTGAATAAGTTTTTATTTCCTTTTGTCTAAAAAAAATTACCAAAAAAGAAACGGCAAATTTCAGTTTGGAGAAACTGATGAGAGGAGTTTGGATCGATCGATCATGCATATCAGTTGCAAGAAAATTCAGCGTGTTCATTTTAACTATAAAGGTTGAGAATAATTCATTTGCGCTGAGAGGACCACAGATCAATATAAGTTGCAGTTAAATTATTGGGGGTGAATAATAAAAAACTTGTAATGCGTCAACACAGATGGAAATGAAAAGCGGAAAGAGAAAAGAGAAAAGCATATTATAAGAAAAAATAAAATAAAGATGAAGTATATTGGGAGGATGGGTACACCACAATATTGTATTGTATTTTTAGTTTTTATAGTATTAGGAGTATAATTGTAAATTTGTTGTGGTATATTTATTGAAAATATATTTTAATTGTGATGTGATTATAATGTGGTGTAATAATTAAATTTTATTGTGGTAATATAATTACCCTTTAAATTTTATATGAAAAAATCTATTTTACCCTTAATGAAACAAATTCTCATATATTGCATAGTATGTCCTTTCTTTATGAATAGTTTTAAACCCTAGTTATATCTTATATTTCTTCTATTTTGAATCTCAATAAATAAATTCATTGTCTGATCTAATAAATTAGAATAATCTACAACATATTGTTCATATTTTTCTTTAAGTTCATTATATTTTTCAGATAACGTATTTATATTTTCTAGTTGAGAAATAATATTATTTATTTTTTCTAACAGTTTTTCTAATAAATTATCTAATCCTTCAATTGTATATCCTAACATCTTTTTAAATATAAACACAATAACATAAGCATCATGAGACAATAATATAATAATTCTAAACATTAAGTTTAATCCCTACGATTCTTTAAGATATTAGAAGAATTCTTTACAAATTTAACAAAAATAATAATTTTACTTTAGTTTTGATTTAAGTCTTTATTCTTATAATCAAGTCACATTCGAGCTCTGAATATGCAAATTGTTCCCTTCAACGGTCTCCTGCCTTCACGGGATCTTTGTTGTTTCAGTTTCTTGCTCTCACTGTATCGTCTCTT
>CAIGRQ010099992.1:0-15657 GCA_903798375.1 Fraxinus sp. D2006-0159 | reverse complement strand
TTTTTTTTTTTTTAAACTAGGCGGGGCGGGGCACCCCCACCCCGCCCCGCCCTGCGACCCGAGGCGGGACGCCCCACCCCGCCCCGCCCCGCCAACCCGTCGGGACGGGTTTTTTTCGCCCCATTCGGGATGGGGCCCCGCCGGGGCAGGGTAAATTGCCATCTCTATGAGTCAAGTATCAATTAACAAGATTTGATGGATAAGTTATATTGGTAAATCGAAATAAAAAACTAATCTAACTAATTAATGGGAAGCGCTTATGAATAATCAAGTAATAGCAACATTAGAATTTCGGATCCCTACATTCATCAATTTTAATATCAAGTCAAGGCTTAGACAACACTTATTCCGACTTAAAGATCAATGTTCGTAATTTGTTTAATAATTTTTCTAGAGTATAAATAAATTTAACCTCACATATAACCCCTCCTATATCTCTAAGAAGTATGCATTAAACCATAAAAACACTCAAAAGGATAATGCAAATCATAACGATATATCTCAATTCTATATCAGACTCTACATTGATCTCTAATTTGTTTAATCGTAACAATATATCTATATTCTATAGAAATATGGATTTGTTTGACCAAAAGCTTCCTATTTAAGCTTCTTCTTTGAAAGATATACGCATATTATATCCCAAGAGCCTCCCTTGTATTATGGATGAACATATGTATTTAGATTCCCAAAATTAGGTCAAAATTCGTATCACGGTTCCTTTCTTAGAGAAGTATGAAACAAAATTTAGGTTGGTCATCCCATAATTAAATCCATTGCAATCGCACAATTCAATTTTTTTGCTTGCTGGTGGAAAAATTATTGGTTTTATGATCGCACCCTCTAGCCCTTATGATCGCAAGGTTTATATTTTTGTTCCATGTTCAACTAGGTCATTAGACTTCTTTGTTTTCCAATTCAAGACCTTACTTATTTGTACTATTGGTCCTTTATCGTTAAATCTTTTCAATTTTGATCATTATCCTCCATAATCATTTGAAAAAATCGATATGTTGCAAGTCTTGAACGTTTGCAATTAAGCTCTTCAATTTTTTAAATGTTGAATTTAGCTCTCGGAACTTGTGTGAATTTTCTATTATTGCCCCTTAATTCTTCTAATTGATCATGTTAATTTGGATAAACTTCAATTGTCCCGTGAGCTCAAAATCAACTTTTTTGACATTAATTGCATCCAAGTAGAGGATTTTCATATAATTAACACGTTTTTCACTAAATTAGATAGATAAAAGCTCAAAATCAACTTTTCCTCTGTTGTTCATTCGTTAGAGAATGACTCAGATTAGTAATATTTTGTGAATTCTAGAGATTTTTCCCAAATTTGATAGGTTGGGCCTTGGTTTTGTACATCTCCTCATGTTCATTTGCTGGATTGAATCAATGTTAGATATTATATTTAATTTTGTTACTATAATTAGATGTGCTTAGCTACAATTTAATTGGAGTTATATGCAGTTTAATTTAGAAGCTTAAAATAATCCTTTTTTTTTTCTTGGGGTTATTTGCTGAATATTAGATTTAGGGGATGAAATTTAGAAGGTATGCAGCTGGATGTATTCAGTGAGTGATTGGGACTTCATTTTGTTCTTATTGATTGATTTGCTTCCATTGTTAATGATTGAATTTTTAGAATAGGATATATAAGTTTAGATAATAAAAGGGTTGATAGATAGTGAAGTTTTCTCTTGATTTTTTCTTGCCTTTCTCAAAGTTAAAATTTATTCTCCAATTATCCATAAAATGGTATCGAATCCACACTTACTTCCAACACTTGGAAAGAATTCGGGACATAATTGCTTGAGTGCGAGAAATTTTACTTAATGTTACCTCTTACAATGTAACTAAAGTCACTGTGGCATACTATTTTTTCAACAAACTAACACTCTTTGTATCCTTGCTTATGCCAGTGTTGTGTGCTATGGTGAATAACTTATTCTCATTTTCAATATATGTAAGTATTGCTGTGCTAGTAAAAATTAATGTTTAAGGGCCTCATAATAATCAATCGCTTAGGGCCTCAGAATTTTCGGGCCCGGCCCTGCAAGCTCATTTTAACCTACTTTGGAAGTAAAATTTTGTGAAACTGAAGATTAGAGAGAGAACAAAAAGCAAGATACAAGAATATACATTCATACATGCAAATTGATATTTTTGCTTTGATTATGGGCAAAGAAACTGAAGAAGACGGAGGGAAATTATTCAAGAAGGATTGAAGAATTCAAGAATTTTCTTCTTTTTTTTTTTTCTTTCTACAATTAACATCTTAGTTATGTCTCAATATTTATTTATGTGTTTTTGTAAATTTATGATGCCTTTAGTCACTGGGATGATGATGAACCTTTTGCTATGATATTTTAATTCCAATTTCAAGATTTTGACATTATTTTTAATGATTATTCTGGTTTTAATACTTTCAATTACTTAGCTAATAATTGGATTGATTAGTGATCTTTTAAAAAAAATAAAAATTAGAGACGGAATAATTAAGGATTATAGCACATGATAATGATCATTAATCATTATAGGTTCGGTAGATAATAGATATAAACTGGTATGCCTTACATGATTTAATTGAATACCAAGTGATTAAATGCATCAACACATGTTCATAATCTTCATAGAGATATTGTAGACTTGTATGTGAGGATAGGTTTAGTATTACTCGTGAGAGATTATTAAATGAAATAGGTGCGTTGATCATCAAGTTAAACAAGTGTTTCATGATCTTGAATAGTTGTTAAAACGAAACAATAAAGGATGATTCGAAGTCATAGTGCTTGTCATTAATCGAGCTTATAAATGCCCCTTAGTTGTTCGCTAGGTTAGGCTTCGCTTTTAGATAGTTCTAGGTTAATTAGTTATGATTCAAATCAATTACGTTATGATAGTCAATTAGAGTCGGTATTAATTATAATCAGATTAAGTACTTGGTTATCGTAGAAATGATAATTTACTCACACTACTTCGCTATGATACCGTATACTTGCAAAATCCTAGCGATAATATGCCCTTCCAATCATTATGCTCTATTATATGATTTCAGTCTTACTATTGATGCATTTGTTTGCTTTGACATTGCCACTCTACTTTGTGATAAGTTCTCAGAAATGAGAATAAGGTAACTTGCTTATCTTGCTTTTAGATCTCTCATAATTTAATTGACACAATCGATCTCATAGCCCAAGAATAGCTAACCAAGAGCGAGGTGAATTGGTTTTTAAAATTTAATTGACACAATCGATCTGATAGCCCAAGAATAGCTAACCAATCCAACTCTTTACAAAACTTTCGGTGACTTACAAACAAGGAGCACCGATCCTTTTACAATGTTGAGTTTTTCGAGATCTCAATACGACTCACAAGTTTAAGGAGAATTGAATTTACAAATTGAAACTTCTCTCTTAATAAATGGTATGATCACAATTAAGAGGGTGTGTGGTAGAGATTAAAATCAGATTAAAATTGAAAATATAGTCGTTATTGTTGACTTTTATTAGACGGATGGGACCCAATAACGGTCATATTTTTAATTTTAATTGAATTTTACGCCGTACTAAACTATGATTTTCAAGAATTGATTTAATCAAAAAAAATTTAAATAAAATGATTTGATAATAATAAATAGGACGAGAAATTAATGTTATTTTGCTCAAAAGAATCTCACTTTAATGTTCTCTTGTTGTTGTAATGAATGACAAATGAGTTGGTATTTATAGAAGTGAGAACACCAACTTTTTTGCCTAACCAAACAACGCAATCGGACATCTGGAACAGTATTGGACGACCAAAAAAGTAGCCGTTGAAAATCAATAACGATCGAATTTTTGATCGTTGCTGGCGAACCGGACGTCCGGATGGCTAGAAACATTCTAGTCCATTTATTTTGTTTTGTTTGCAATTTGCAATTTTTTGCTTGACATATTTACTTGACGCTTCAAGGTAAGTAATGTTTAGTATGATCGAAAATAAATCATAGTTCTTACCTTGAAAGAAAATATTTTTCATACAAAAACGTTTTACGAAGTGAATTTTTCTTGTGCATCAAAATCCTTCACTTGAGCTTTCAATGTGTCATTATTAAGAATTAAAGTGCTTTACCTTTACAAATGAGCTAAAAAATCTAGTTCCGATATCTTCGATTGATTTGGCATGAGTGCTCGATTTGTTGCTCGATTTTGAAATGGCACAAAGTTTGTCTCAATTTGTTTTGGCGTGAGTGCTCGATTGTGAATTATCGATTTTCATCTTGAGCTTTCTCGATCGACAACTTTTCGTCCAATCGTTTTGTCTCCAATTTGATTAAGTCCGCAACATACAATGAAAACTCGAATATAAATATTAGAGATAAACTTACTTTGTTTGTTATAATCAAAACATAAATTAACCATAGGTCAACACGATCATCCAACAAGCCCCTATTTGATAAAAATATAACTACAAAATAAAACAAACATTATACCAATCAAATTAGGGTTGTCCCTAAGAATTTTAATGTCCTAGGCGACTAATTATTATAAGGCATTTAAAGTTAATTTTTTGCATTCATAATGATACTTGAATGAAATAACTTTTTTAGTTTTTAATTTATTTTCCACAAGGAATTTCATTAACACGAGACCAAGAATTGAATCAATTATGAAAGTCAATTTACAATTTGTGACAAAGTTTTTTTAGTTTGTGTACTTCTTCAATTTGAACGGACAAATTGGACGAAAACTACATAAATAACAGCAATGCCAACAAAATAGTATCGGATTTCTTATCTTTTCATTATAGAGAAAGTGAGCAAACAATTCTAACCACTTAATGAACTTAGAACATTAAGTATAATAAAAAACAACACACCACTATGATATTTCTCTATACCTATGCATAAATGAGAGATCTACGTCAAAACCCTTTTAAGGCCATGTCTGGGCACGCTTTTGTATATAGAAAAATCAATTTTCCTCCCGTTGAAGCCCACCATTTTTTACCCCCTCTCTCTATGGTGGGACCCGGCTGTCTCCTCAAACGGTTATAGTATTGCTTTTAATTCATGAAAATAGCAACACCAGATAGGGCCTAAGTTTTGAGTTGTTGCAAAATACAATGGTCTAATCAACAATAATAATTAAATTAAAATCTGTGTTATTTAAAAATAGAAATGCTAGGATGGATTTTATTTTTTTTTGGAAGCCCCCAAAATGTTTAGGCCCAAGTTTGCCTAGTAGGCCTTATGCCAAGACCGGCCTGACTCAAATTTAGTACTTGTTTGATAATTCTTTTAAGCGTTTATAAGTTGTTGATTCTACGAAATGTGAGGATAATGAATAGACATTAAAAGCGTGTTTGAGCCCCCATTTATCTTTTCTTTTTCTTTTTTTTTTTTTGAGAAAAATGTATTTTGGAATAGTGATTTAATGGAGAATGTATGGTTAAAAAAATAAAGAAAATTTGTGGATTTGAGTGTAATATTATTTTTCTTTGTTACAAGTTTTGCAAAACCTTCCCAAAAAAGTGAAAAATTTGCCCAGAATTCGGTCATTGGCAACGTGAAATATGTCGATTTGACATTTGCTTAGATTTAGGGTCATTTTCTTTTTGGAAACATTTCGTTTTATCTGTTCATTCTCGATGATTTTAGGTTGAAATCTTGTATATGTTTGAACTAACTTTTTTTTTTGTTGTTGTTGTTTTCGTGTATAGGTTCCATTCTATATTTAAGTTGGTGGAATCAACACTGGTAGTAGCGCCATCTCTGTTGGGTAAGATTTTTGAAACAAATTCATTTTCTTAGCTGATTCTTGATGGTTTTGGGTACAAATCTTCCTTTTTTTAACTGACTCTTCTATTTCTTGTTAAAATCTATATTTCCTGAAGTGTTTCCATTTTTTTGGATTGAATATTTCTTTTGAATTTTAGGTATTTTTAGTTGATTGTTTATAGTGAGTTGTTTGTAAATTTGTAATAGGTAGTTGATTGTTAATTTCTGTTTATCTAGGGTATCAACACTTGAAACATGTTTATCATGCAACATAATACACGAAAGCAAGAGTCTAAGCTATTAGAGCATCTCCAAGAGACTCTTTAAACATAAGATGCTCTCTATATTAAAGAGTCAACATCTAAAATCATGCTCCAAGAGACTCTTTAAATTAACATTTTAATTTAGAGAGTGGGTTTGGCTTTCCAACTTTGGAGAGTCAAACCCACTATCTATAATTAAATGCATTCAAAACGTTTCAATTTTTAATGTAGGAAAACAATAAAATAATCTAAAGAAAAGCTAGTTAAAATAAAATATAAAGAAAAATAATAAATATTTCTTGGGAATGGTAAAATTAAGTGTTAAATATAAAGAGTTTGTTGGAGTATTTCAAAATTTTAACTCTCTAAATTTATAGATGCTCTCCAAATGATAAAATATTCTCTTCANCATTCAAAAAGTTTTAATTTTCAATATAGGAAAATAATAAAATAATCAAAATAAAAGCTAATTAAAATAAAAGATAAAGAAAAATAATAAATATTTTTTGGGAGTAGTAAAATTAAGTGTTAAATATAAAGAGTTTGTTGGAGTATTTCAAAATTTTAACTCTCTAAATTTATAGATGCTCTCCAAATGATAAAATATTCTCTTCAAAAATAGAGAATCTCTTGGAGATGCTCTTACAGGCACACTTCTGGTAACGAAAAATTGTAAAAAAAAAATGATGTACTGGAACTTATAAGAAAGTATGCACTGGAAAAGAACTTTTACAAAAGAATTCCTATTTTAATAAATCTAATCAGCATAACCAATCATGTCAGATGCCCTGCTAAACAGCTATGTGAGGAAGATTTCTACTCAATGGTACATATTTCCAAGTTAATGAGGTAAGATCAGATAAAGTCCATGTAAATCAAAGTGCTCATGTTCATTTTGTAATGATCAATACTTCTTCTGCATTTATTTATGGACATTTTCAACATCATGGTGGTATTTTTGCAAAACTCTTTGATTATCAATTTGATGTCCAATTTTTTTATTGATTCAATTTTAACTTTTGTAATTCCTCTCTTCTGTTGCCTTTTAATTTAAATGCCAGTTCGTCGTGTTATATTTGCTGCGTGATTGCTTATTTCTGACTTTTTTCTTCGATTAGAGAATATACATTGTTATAATTATATTCCTGACTTCCTGTTCTATATCTAGTTTTGATTTTTGTTTCCTACATTTATTTAGCTTCGAAACATTTCAAGTTTTATGATATTTGTGTATATATATATTTTTTTGACTTACCTTAACATGGTGTTCTAAAGTTACCGCAATTCTAAAGCCTTTGATGGCATTAGTTAGCCAATTGAAGTTTGAAAAATCTTGTGTTTATAGTTATTGATTTTTATTTTTGAACTTCAACCATTTTCATTTTGTTCACGAGCTTGTAATTATAATCATTGACTCTACAATTCTTTACTTGTGGATACTGCCTTGGTTTTAGAAGGTAATTACTTTTGTGTTTTTGGTGGTCCTTTATTTAAGAACTCTCTCTTGACTTCTCGTTGTCTTCTGTGATTGCACAAGCCACGAGAATTTTTCCTTCATTTTGGTCTCAATGCCGAAAATGAGATCTTGCACACACTTTCATTTTTAGCAGGCATTATGGAGCTAGAATTCTTGTGGCTCTTCCTCAAGATTCCTACAAGTAGGTTTGACTCATTTCATATTGTGTGTTCTTCTTTTGTTTAATTTTCTAATATTTAACTGTATAATTTTTCGTCTTTAGTACTTTTTGTTTTTCATGTCACTTATGTTGGGGAATTAGATTTTAATGAGATCATTGTTCTCTTTGATTAAATGTTGTTTGGTATTTACAATAGATTTAATTGTTTGTTTTTTCAATGGCTTCATGTATTGTTGATGGAGATGTGCACTAAATTATTTAAGCAATTCTCGTCGTCTCGCATGTAACTATTCTTTTTCGTCATTGTTTTTGGGTGTAATTACTTTATTTCTTTGTGATAATACAAGAGGTATAATTATTTTATTTCTTTGTGATAATACAAGAAGGAAGTTGTGTAGTGGAGTTTTGATTCATTTAATTTGTAAGAAGTTTTTGTAATTTTTTAGTTACGCTTTGTTATGTCACTTGACATGTATTGTAATATGCTGAGCTTTTATGATGGGTTTGGTTTCTTTATAATTTTTGCTCTTTCTTTTATTTAGGGTTTGATCATTAGATATTTAAGGGTTACCTTTGTTTTCTTGTAATAGATGAAGTTTGCAACTCATCAGTTCGTGCGATTGTTTGGATGTTTTTACTTAACTGGATTTTGTAGTTCTTATTTCTATAATTTGTGATAATTTTTCTTAGAAAGTTTTTTTATGCTTTTTAAAATCTTTGTTTGGCATGAGTTTGTTTAGGCAACTTAACATCTTCATTTGATAGTTGATCATAGTGAAATCGGGAACATGAGCCCTATAATGGGAAGGATAAAGAAATGATTTTAACAATTTGAATAACGATTGGATCTTTATGGACCCGACAATTTTTTCAAGCTCCATACTAAAGTATATATTTGTGTTTTTAAATAGAACTATTATGTGGCTTTATTCCAGAGCTAGGAACTAGATTTTTGTGTAGAAAGACGAAGACCGAAGAAGATATATAATTTAAATCTGCCTATTGAGGCGATTTAGGTCGATAACTGTAAATATTGTATCAAGATTGTATTTGTTACGGGCCTTCGGAAGTCCTCCACATCACCCGCCATGTGTCTGACAAACTTATTTGGCATTGCCACTAGGCAATCGAACTGAATTCATGTTGGACAAACTAATTCTATTTTGCCAAACTAAAGTGCTACCGTCCACTTGGTAGAAGAGCCGAACTCATTCGCCGTTCATGGCGGATGCAAAGGCCCGCACTCCGCATTTATCACACTTCACAATCTACCTCGCCACACATCTACCAAGATCTTTTATGAGATCTTCCCAGTCCTTGGTCCAGTACTTCTCGTGAACTCGGGCGGCAAAAGCGATCTCTAGAGGCAGGATTTTCAATACTGCCTCGGGGAGGTTGTCCTCCTTGCTCCCCAGAAAATCAGTTGTTTTACCTTGAGGCTGGGCATGGCAGACTTCTTTAGCCTCTTTTGGGCAGCCTTTCATCCGGGATAGTAGTAATAGACACGACGGCCTTTGGAACCTCGGGAGGGATTGCGAGGGTCACTCCTGTTAGTGTAGGAGGATGGGGCTTGGCCACTGTGGCAGAGGAAGAAGAAGCCCCTGATAGGTCGGACCATTTTTTCTTGACGAGGGAGGCGTCTTTCTCCGCTACGTCCTCTTCGGAGGGCTGGTGGCTTTTCCTTAAAAGTGTTTAGCTTCTCAAACTGCTTCTTATAAGTAGCAAAGCTGGTTTTGAGGATCCTCGCCTTGATCATGCTCCGATGAATTGTGGCCAAATTAGGCCTCTTTTTCAAGAAATTATCTACAAAGAAAATGCTTTTTAAGTATATTTGGGTAGGAAAAAGAGACTCAAAAGATAATAGAACTGAAGATAGGCCTCACATTGGTCTCCATCAATCCGTGCAGTGTAAAGTTAGTGTTCTTGTCGATCAGTTTGGCGTAGCTCCCATCCTTCGGAGGTTGTTGGTAGATATGGCTGATTATATCCCACTCCTCTTTCGAAATTACACACTCGGAAGGGAGCCTGAAAACAGCAAAAGTATTAGGCCATAACAAACTGCTTAAGTCAAATATGCTAGGTAAGATTACTTACTGACTGTTGAGTAAGATGTAGGGACGGTGAGGAGAGCCATGGGATCGTTCTCCATGGTGTCCCACCTCCCAGCTGCCCAGAACTAAAACTTTCGCCACTTCTTTATTGAAGTGGGTAGATCGACCACGAATGGGGAGTGGGACTCCCAAGGAAATATGTAGTACCACCCCTTACTCTTCTCTCCTTCGGCCACACTCTTTGGAAAATAAAAAGAATGAAAAACACTAAATGGCATGTCTACGCCTAGGCTGGCGTGACGCTAGAGCATCCACGACCCACCCATTTGAGACCAGGAGTTTGGGTGGAGTTGGGTCGGAGACAATCCGTATGAATGGAGAGCTAACCTAAAGAAAGGGTGTATGGGAAGTCTAAGGCGTGCCCTGAATAGGTTCTCGCTCACGGCTACACATCCTAGCCTTAGATAATACGCCCTCTTGCTCGGATCGCGTATGATTAGCTCTATATTATCTGGTATCCTAAAAACCTTTCTACACTTCTCTAGGGTCTCCGAAGTGGCTTTAGATGGACATTTAGAAGCCCCCCTCCCACTAAATAGAAGTATCTACGGGAGGAGCTGGAAGCCTCCAAATGTTCTCACCAAATCTAATGGCCCTACCTAACTCGTTCAGAGTGACGACTACGAGCTCCCTAATGGCAGAGTTCCTGTCACTTTGCCTCTCTTCACTCACGACGTGCTAATAGATTTCCCAGTGGCCATTTCAAGTTTGAAAAGTGTTTCCTTCGATTCAAAGAAGGTGATGAAGTAAAGAATTTTACCTAGAGTTTTATAATTCGAAACAAATAGTTACCAGAATTTGGCAGTTGGAATTTCAGAACCTTGATCGTCGGGAGAACATAAACGGAAAATAGAGAGCAAAGAGTTCAGAGATTAGAGATTTTCACAAAAGTAAAGTGCTGAAATGAGAGACTTAGGCTTTATATAGTGACTCCAAATTCACCACAGCCGTCGAATCATCTCAAATCGCATCTGGACCATCTGAATATATGGCTTATCATCACCGTTGAAACTAAGAGTCGCACGAACCAAGGGCCCTGATGGAGTGGTGTGCTCCATGCACTAGCCCAAATGCATCACCTTGAGCCCACGCAGCCATCGTCATGATTACCATTTATAGTAATGGAGACGTACATTAGAAGCAAGTGATGTTCTCCATGATTACCTTGGAAAGTCGCGAAAGCTTTTAAATCATTAGCACACAGCCCAAGGCTGTCTCCTTGCCTCGTCCAAGCTAGGACTTCTCTTGAAACAACTCCCCTCAAAGTTGCCAATTTCTATTGCTTCGTCCAGCTAGGACTTCTCTTGTAGTAGCTCTCCTCAGAGTTGCCAACTCCTATCGCTTCTTCCTAGTGCAATAGCTCTCCTCAGAGTTGTCACCTCCTATCGCTTAGTCCAAGCTAGGACTTCTCTTATAGCAACTCTTCTCAAAGTTGCCAAGTC
This sequence comes from Fraxinus sp. D2006-0159, assembly GCA_903798375.1. Lineage (NCBI taxonomy): Eukaryota > Viridiplantae > Streptophyta > Magnoliopsida > Lamiales > Oleaceae > Fraxinus > Fraxinus sp. D2006-0159. Next base: position 4,440 of record CAIGRQ010099992.1, on the reverse strand, counting down.
CTATTGCTTCGTCCAAGCTAGGACTTCACTTGCAACAACTCTCTTCAGAGTTTCCAACTAGGTTGCTTCATCCAAGTAATGACTTCTCTTGCAGCAGCTCTCCTCAGAGTTGCCAACTCCTATAGCTTCGGCCATGCTAGGACTTCTCTTGTAGCTGCCCTCCTCAGAGTCGCTAACTCCTTTCGCTTCAGCCAAGCTAGGACTTTACTTCAACAACTCTCCTCAGAGTTGCCAACTCCTATCGCTTCGGCCAAGCTAGGACTTCACTTACAACAACTCTCCTCAAAGTTGTCAACTCCTATGGCTTCGCCCAAGCTAGGACTTCGCTTCACAACAACTCTCCTCAGAGTTGTCAACACTAACCGCTTCGCCCAAGCAGAGAAGCCGATTTCGCACACTTATCCCCCTTCCCCAACACAAGCACTCCATAACCTGGTATCGCTGCATCAATAAAGTCCTTGCATTATATGAATATCCATACACGAACTTGAGGGACGGTTGTTACGGTCCTTCGAAGGTCCTCCACATCACCATCCACATATCTGACAAACTAAGATGGTGTTGCCACGTGGCAGCCGAACTGAATTCATGGAGGCAAAAGCCCACATTTTCATTTATTACACTTCACAATCTACCTTGCCACACCTCTACTAAGATCTTTTATGAGATCATAATAGTCAAATCCATGACTAATTGATGGGACGTGTGCAGGCTACAAACGGTCAACTCAGCTGTCAAGTCAGAAACCATTTAATGTCTGCCAACCTATGGATTGACAAATTGATGCCTATGAGATGATGGCCAGTCCGGGATCTGAAGCCATGTGTCCCGCTAACCAATGGTTCTCTTTTTCCCTTCTCTAATATAAATACCCCCACACTATGGTAAGAAAGGGGTTCCCATTCTGATCTCTACACGCTACACTTTGAATTGAAAAAGCCTTTCGCTATATTTACACATTGACAACCTTTCCGGGTGACCACTTCACCGTCGGACATCACTTTCTGGTTGACTGAAGTACTGACTTGATTATCGGAGTGCTCGCGATCGCTTCCACCCCAATTGGAAAAGGCCACGAGTGACTAACGGTGTTCTACTATGCGTAGGGAGAAGAACACGTGAAGACTTATTCTGTTAGCCACGTGTCTAACCTATTTTCGAGGTCAACAGTATTTATTACTGTTACATGATATTTTTTTTTATTTTTTTATTTTTGTAACTTTCAGTTCACATTCAAGTAATTTTATTCTTTTTTAGATGAACTTGTCGGTTTTGAGAAAGTTTGGAACGGAAAAGTTAGACAACATCCTGGCTGGAGCAAAGGATTCAATATGCAAGGTGTTATGGGTAAGCAACATTTAACCTCTCGACGACTGGATATGGCTTTAAGGGATTGGTCCTTTTGTTAGATTATATAAATCTTAACAACGTTGGCTTTTTCAAATATATGTCCAATTTTATATAGTGACAATCATTACTTTTTTCTTTCTGCATTTACATATTGTTTGTGCAGGCATATTTGCATCTTTGTCTGCTTTAACGTTCAATCATTTAAACAAAGTAGCCTATAGCGACTCACCCTATAGAAAAGGCTAATTGACGTCAGTAGTACTTGTTATTATTGTTGCTATACTTGTGTTTATAATTTTATTTTTCCTTGAGGACGACATAATCCCTATAACAACAATGGTGGCAACTTAATTAAAATTTCGAGATTGAGAAGGTGAATAATTTACTTCATGAATTATACATTTCATACAAATGGCTATTTTTTTCACGCCAGTTCCCTTAACTTAGAAGTGTATGAAAGATAAAGAGAATAATTTAATTAGAATGTTCTTCATTTTTTGTAGATGCATTAGTCTAGCCTTTTTCCCTTCTATTTATGCTACTTGTGTTTCATTCTTCATCGAATGAGCTAAATTATTGCCACCTTGTTACAATTCTAATTGTATTTGTAGAATTATATTTTTGTCTAGAATCTCATTTTCTGCAAAATAAATTTCTTCTACCTTTATAAAGTTTACAAATTTTTAACTAAAATATTCATTTATCATACTATATGCTGCTTTTTGTCTTCCTCTTCCTTTTTGTCTAATCTATTCACAATTTCCTCACGTGTCATCTCTATAGGCCAAAACATAGAAGCATTCAACAATGTGTTATATGGGAAGGGGAAAGCTGGGTGATTTGTTGGACTATGGTTTGAAGAGCCTTTAGGGTGATTTGGATGCCAACATAATCTTCAAGTTGAGCTCAAATCCTATGAACCGTATCACACAGTTGATGTAACCTCATTCATTTCTTAGTTACATATAATTTTTATTAATTTAAGTGTAACAGAATGCTATTGTGAGATTGTAAAAACCATCAACATGTTGTAAAATATTTCTTGCATCATGTAGAAATTGATATAAATTTGTTATCTTTTCTTTATAATTATTTGTTTATTTTCAGCATCTCTTCTTCTCTACAACCTGGCATTTTCATTTAATTATATAAATTTTAGCCAACGTTCCTGAATATTACCAACCCTGATTTCTTCAAGAACATTTCAAAAAACTACAATTCATACGCTAATAAAAATATGATAAATACAAGACTCACGTGACATCGACTAATATTGTTAAAAGAAACAATATATTTTGGCAAAAATTAATTTTTATCTTTGTCAAAATTTTATTAAATATGGTCATTTTACCATGCAAAATAATTGTAGTGCCATTTTATCGTAGTATCAATACAATCTAAGCAAAGTGACCGAGGAGGATTAGAAAGTCAAAATAAACTAGAAACTTTGTCATGTTATGTACTTCAAAATTCGTACAAAAAGAAAGAACAATTAAATGGATTAAAAACTCTCGTCAACTCTGTCCAAGTAGTTTTGAAATTAAATTTTTTTGTTTTTCAAAACCAATTCCGAGCAATGCTGGGGTACCAGGGGTAGGCAGGGTTTTTTGGAGCATTTTTTTAATGAGGTAGGTCCCGCATGGAACCCTCCTCATGTGAGAGGCCAAATGTGCTTACAGGCCTGGTAGAGGAGCTTTTTTCTTCTCCCTTTCACAATTTTAAGACTTTTTTTTTTTGGAAGGGCTAATTATGCCTATATTTGGCCCCATTAAATTTTAATTCATTTCTCTCTCTTGCAATCATACATTATCTCAATAAAATAACATTACACATAAACCAAAAATATTTCCTTACTTTTTAACCACACTATTCAAAAATCAAAATTTTCAAATAATAGAGCTCAAAGGGCATATTCACATAACAGTTTTTTTGTGAATTACAATGCATTTTATTTGCAGTCAATGTCCTGAACAATGCACATTTTGCACTTAATCCCCAACTTTTTTTTTTTTTATCACATTTATATTCTCAAACTTTTATTAATTTGCACATAATGTTTCTAGTTACAAATTTTTTTCCATAAAAATGTTAAAATAACGGAAAAAGACTTATTTATCTCTCATTTCCATATACGTTATCAGAATATAAGGACATAAATCATCAGCAGAGACAAAATATGTTAATTAATTAAAATTTAAGAATAAGAAAGTAACGAAAAAGTTATATAAATAATAAGTGCAAAAATGAAAAAAAATGAAGACCTTCATTGCAATTATAATGTGATGCAAATAATAGAAATGTGATAACATTTTTGGCGAAAAAAAATATAATACCTAAACTAACCCTTTAAAAAACTGTGTATAGGACAAGGTAGATAGGATGTATCGGCAATAGAGAGAGGATTTAATTTTTCGATTAATGATATATGAACAAATTGTGGATGATCTCATATGAGATAACATTTAATTGTGTCTCATATACATCATTCAATCAATAAAGTGAGTTTCATATTCCATCCATTTAATTGACTTTGTTATTTCACCTTACATCATACGTCATCTCGCATGAAGATGGTTCACACTTTGTACATATATATTATTTTAATTTTTGAATAATGCTATTTATAATTTGAGTACATGTACAAAGTGAGAATGATCCCTACGTGAGATTAGATATAAATATAAATTCAATAAAGTGAATCTCATGTCCATACATTCAATAGACATTATCATTTTACTCTACATCACATGCCTCATCACAAGGGGATGATCCTAGCTTGTACATGTAGTATTATTCTTGTGGAAATTAGACTAGGTGTTTTCAAGATTTCAATTCATAATTAAAAATTACAAGTTTTTCTTTCAAAAATAAGATATAATAATAATAATAATAATAATAATAATAATAATAATAATAATAATAATAATAAGAGGGATTTGGTTAAAAAGCCTAGTCAACAATGATATTTGGTAAAATAGACCATCTCAATACTTTTTGGTTAACTATCATTTATTCTATATCATTATGTGTTAAAAGTCTTAAACACCCTTCATTTGAAATATCTAAAATATCCAATTTGAAACAAAAATT
>CAIGRQ010099959.1:0-11291 GCA_903798375.1 Fraxinus sp. D2006-0159 | reverse complement strand
AAGTTTAACATCTTGTTCCTACATATGTGATCCCTAGTATATTTTTCATCACATTTGTAGCACAATCCCAACTCCCTTTTTGTTTGAAAATTTGAAGGTGTGATGGCATTAAATTTTAGAGGGTTGGTAAATTTTTTTGGATTGGGTTCTGTAATAGGGGCGGGTTTATATATGGGATCCATAGGTTTATTATTGGAGTGAGTCTATTTGGATTGTGGGTAAGGCTTGTATGCCCTAGTCCCCATATTTAGAGCAGTCATGGTAAAAAGGACATCCTACCGTTGAAGTTAAGCCTTGGCCAATGTAGTAGGTCTGATGATCTTCACCATTGGTTTAATTTCCTCCTTCAAACCACTGGTGAAGATAGATATATAGTAGGATTTAGGGAGGCTGGGCAAAGTTAACATAACCTGTGATTTTAACTCCTCAAACTCCTGATATTCAGCTATGGTCCCCTTTTGCCTCAATTTGCTGAATATCTCTATTACTTCCTCAGCTGTGTTTTCTGCAAACCTCCTACAAATCTCCCTGGCAAATACATCCCAACTAGAAGTTGGATGGCTAGAGATGAATCCATGGAACTAGACGTCGGCCTTTCTCTTCAGATACATCTCAGCAATCCCCACTTTCATCTCGTCTTCCACCTGATGAATCTGGAAATATTTGCTTTCTTTCCTTAGCCACTCTCTAGGCCCATCTCCACTAAAATAAGGAAAGTCTATTTTAAGTAATTTGGTAGTCAATCTAACCCCTCGATTTCCACTGGTGTAACCAGAATGAACTTCATTCCCTCTAAAGCTACCACCACTGGATTGAGATGGAGACTTACCTCCTCCTTGTTTTTCTTTAGAATCTGCCTTACTCCCAGTCAATAGAGCTAGTATCAACACCATAGACTCTTGTGTGACCTTCATTTCTCCCATCATATACTCCATTCGGTCTTGCCTAGTACAAACAACCTGTAGCATCTGATCATTCGTTTTTAGAGCCACTCCAAAATTTGCTATTTCCTGGTCCAGCCTCTTAAGGTGCTCCTCAATAGCTTTGGTTCTTGTCTCTGTCATACCTAGTTCACGAGCTGCTTTGATACCAAATGTTATGGTTGAGCTAGATTCTCAGCCAAATCCAACAACACAGTGATAATATCTCAAAGTTGAATAGGAAATTCAGTCTCCACTATATTAATTACAATAGCCAAGTTAATATTACAAGGGAAAATGAGAACAGACGAGAAGAAGAAGAAGTTTAGAAAGAGACTATAGAGAGGAGATTTCACACACATCAATCACCCCCACTCTCTCTTCTTCCCTCCTGTTATAACAAAATGGAAATTGCTAGAAAGAAAAAAACGTGTTTTTGGAATATTACAACTTTAACAAAATAAGGAAAAGCAAAACGACACCGTATGCCGCCTATTCAAAATCTGTGACCGTTGCTTCTTCTTCCCTCCTCCTTTGTTTCAAGGCTGCTTCTTCTCTTCTTTCTTCCCCAGGCTTTCTCGGACTGTGGCTTGTCTTCATAACATGATTTTATGAAATCTCTTGGTAGATCGATGATAAAATTATGTCTGATTGAGTAGCTGGTATCTCTGTAATTTTCCCCTTGGAAGGTTTTTGCGTGCTAGTAGTTTGGGCTAATCCTAAGCCCCTCAGATTAGGTGTAAACTGAATTGGGTGAACAATATTTTCGTGTTTTTACTTTTCTGCACTTTTCTTTGAGTTTATTATCATCAGTTTTATCATTTCTGGGCCAAATACACCATCATTTTCTCTCTCGAATCCCTCATTTGAAATTTCAAAATTTCTTCTTCTTTTTCTTTCTTTTTTCAATTTATTACTTGGTGTAATGTTACAAGATCATGTTGTTCTCGGTTGTTTGATAAACAAAAAGAGTACATATCGTCATGAGTTGTCCGAGATTCTAAAGTAGAAGATTGATTATATTTCTCCAATAAGAAAATTTGATTGTACATAATTTTTCAATTCCTTGAATAGGAGACTTCATTGTATAATTAGATAGTTGTAAATTCTTTTGTATAAACTAAGTTCTTTTGTTATCAGAGCTCTCTAGTCTAAACTGAGTTCTTTTGGTATTTCGAGTGAATAAAAGGGTGCTTTCTGGTTGGGTGATTCCTCTCGTAATTGGGCTTCTACAATGAGGCTCATACCTAGCTCTATGTGGGGGTGGAAATTTGGCTCGTGGTTTTGATAGCTCGTGGCTCTGAATGAGTCCCATTTTGGGACGTCAACTTGAGCTAGAGCCAGCTCGTGTCACGGGCTATTTTATGCCCATGACAAGTCGAGCAACAAAAATAAAATAAAATAAAAATTGAAAAACTTTTAAAACAAAAGGCAAAAATTAAATTACAATTAAAAAATTAAAAAGTCATATATGTAGCTTGCCTGCAACAAGTCAGCTACAACTACCTTGTTATTGACCGCAACTGCCTTTCTACAGGAAGCGTGTAGCACACATTGCTTGTGTTGTGTTAATACTTTCAGTATTAACAATGTTAAAAAGTCAAGTACTGCATCTAACTACGATGTATCTCAAAATGTTTCAATTGATTTGGAGGATGTTGAAGAGGAATTAGTACTCGGAGTAAAAGGTCGAAAAAAGAATCCTTAGATTGTTGGCAATATGACAAGTAAAAAAGTTGGTGTTCAAAATAGAGTTGTTTTTTCGGAAAGCATATTGCAATTAAAGTGCCAAAGAACTTAGTTGTAAGCACCATTCAAACACAACGCATTTGAATGGCATGCATTAATGAGTTGCAAAGCTCTATTAACCCAAAATAGACCGAACTAGTGTATGACGGTCCTGGTTCTACTTTTTCCACATTTGTATATTCAAAAGAAAGATTTCGTGAAAAAATGGCTGCATGTGTGGCTGCAGCAGAGATGCCGCTTACGATAATAAACTCAATACACTCTACCCGACTCGTGCAGAACTATCTTCCGACCCAGGTATACTTCTTATTATAGAAACACTCTTTGTTCATATACTATAAAATTATATAACAAAAGAAAACAAGTTGCTAATGAAGGTCTACAACCTTTAATAGTGTTATATTGCTGTTACGGCTCATTACATTAATCACCTGTGGCTTCTACATAAAAGGATCAGTGTATTCAAATGTGTAGAATATTTTCATAATACCACCAAGATATACATTGTTTTAAAAGATATTATATAAAAATATGGTATGCACGAAATGGTTTGAAGTTTTACTTTTGATAATACTAATGTGAATAAAGTTGTTATCGAAAAATTTATTAATGATCTTAACCCTGCATTTGGAAGTTTATTTTCTATCAACGTTGTGTATGTCACATTATCAATTTAATTGTAAAACATGGACTAAAACATATAAGAGTGCCTTTAAATAAAATTAGACAAGTATAACTAGCAAGAAAACAAGCATTAAAGAGTTTTGTGCAGAGTATAGCTTACAAGATAAATCATTTGCTACTGATGTAATACATAGATGGAATTTTACATATTTTATGTTACACTTGTCTGAAAATTATGATAATAATGTAGGTATACATATGAACTCGAAAATAATTTGGAAGATTGAGAACGGTCTATTGCATTTAGTGTAAAGAAATTCTTAAAATCTTTTTTTGATGCCACAAAAGAATGTAGAGGTATTTATTACCATACATCTTCAATTGTTTTACAACACTTTTTTTTTCTACATTTAACATATATTTCATAAATATAGGATTTTGTTAATTTTTGTTGATGTAGTTTACTCTATGGAGTAAAAATTTCCTGAATATTGGGAACAATTGCCCTCTTTATTTCTTTTAGTTTCGGTGTTAGACTGTTGACTTAATTTAAATGGCACAAAAGCTATTATAACGGGGATTTCAAATTTCATAAATGTGGAATTATCACATATGCACATAGAATCTATATTATGTGAAATGTATAACTATTATGTTGAAAAAAGAGGTCGACACAATTCTACTTCCCAAAATTCCTTTTCAAGAAATATTTCAACAAATGAAGATGATATGTGAAATTATTGAGACATAATACAAGTGTTCCCTCATTTAGTTTTAGTTCATTAATATCTAGAGCAATAGGTGTCAGTAGTAAAAATATTGAAATTCTCTCAATGTTCGTTAGGTATATGTGCGTGCATATTCGTAGTGTGTTACAACCAAAAGAATTACAAGAATATAGTCCTCCATCATGATGGAGGCATAATAAAAGACAATATTCAATTGTATCAACAATTACACATGATCTATTAACACCCACGATGTTTACGATAGTATCGAATGCTACATTTAATTTAGGTGATCGAGTTTTATTAGACAAACGATCAAAACTAAAAGAAGATATACGGTAGGCTTTAATATGCTTGAAGGACTAAGAATGTGCGAAATTACGTATTAAAGAACAAATTGACAATATAATGGCCAAAGAGTTGCAACACATCCAATGATAGGATATTGTAAGTTTTTGAATTGATTAGTTTAAAAAAAATGTAATTTTTAAATTTATTTTTAATAAGTAAAATTGTACACGAAATATTTTATTTGTGTACAATTTCAATTTCGTCTACATTGATTGTAGTCGGTCCCAAGCCTTTAAAAAAGGAAAGTTATTGTAACTTTTATTTAATTTATAATTAGTATAAGTTTAGGTTTGTCATGACTTTGAAAACGAAAAACCAGTGAGTCAGCTCGCTAATGTCCAAGTCGAAAGCTCGGGTTGAGCCTAATTTTTTTGGCCGAGCAAAAGCCCGAACCAATTTTACTTGGGCCATGCTCGATCTTCGAGTTTTGGATCGACTCCTTGACATACCTAGTTTGAGGTACTAAACTGGAAGAAAAACTTCACCAAGCCAACGATCCTTCTTTTTGGAGGTCGGAGACATTGTTCTTGGAGCCGTCAATCTAGGGGCTTTCGAGAAATTTTATTTGACTGTCAACGAATTCTTAGGACTTTTGGCGAACTCTTGCGAGCTTCAGCGAATTGCTAGGCGGGTTGGAGACACGACCACAATAATTTATGTAGGTGTCGTGAATAATTGGTGTTTTGTTAGGCTGTTTGGGCTTTTCCTTGAATTGGGCCTTTCAGTTTTTTAATTTGGCTGTTAGTTTAGTTAGGCTGTTGACGGTAATTATTAGATTTTGAATTATCATGTCATGAGAAAATTCAATTGTTCATTTTAATGGCAAAAACTACTCTAATTGAGAATTTCAATTCAAGGTGTTCGTTAAGAGCAAAGAATTATGGGGTCATGTGGATGGATCATTTCAAGCTCTTACACGTCCTTAGGAGCTTAGTTCATGGAAGAGCAAGGATGCTCAAATTGTTTCTTGGCTACTGAATTCAATTGAACCACATATGTAAACAATCTTCGTGCATTCACGACCTCTAAGGAGATGTGGGATTACATTCGACGAACTTATTATCAAGATAATTCTGCACGAAAATCTCAATTGGAGTTGGATATTGGAAATTATAGACAAGGAAATCTGTCGATTGAACAGTTTTATTCAGGCTTTCTTAATTTATGGAGTGATTATTCTGAGTTGGTGCAGTCTAAGGTTTCTAAAGAAGCATTAGCAGCCTTGCAAAAGGTTCATTATAAAAGCCAACATGATCAATTCTTGATGAAGCTACGACCCAAGTATGAAAGTGCACGTACTACGTTAATCAATCACAATCCTGTACCTTCTTTGGATGTCCGCTTAGGGGAACTCTCATGTGAGGAACAACGTCTCGCTTTAGAACTTGGGATCACTGAAGACACCGTTAGTACTGAGATGGTCAGTGTGGCCTATACAGCTCAAGGGAAAGGAAATTCCAAATATTCGACAGTGTTACAGTGGCAGGGAATTTCGACACATTTCAACAAGAAATTTTGTAATTATTGCAAAAAGGAGGGCCATATTATCAATGATTTCCGTGTGCAACCTCAAGATCAATCTGCTCATGCTTTCCATACTACTGTTCAGCCCAATCGTGCGACTGTATCTTCGGACCAATTGGATAACCCAGGATCTTTGACTCTTACACCCGAACATGTTCAACAAATGATTATTTCCTTTTTCTCGGCACTTGGTCTCCAAGGTAAGAAAAAACTAGTCACCTCTCCTTGGTTAATTGATCTTGCGGCTTCCAATCACATGACTGGTAATCTGGAAGAAGCATATCCAGATGGCAAATGGCAATACTCTTCCTATTACAGCAGTTGGAAATTTGAGGGCTTCCTGTAATGATGTTTTTGTATCTCTTAATTTATCTGCCAATTTAATTTCTGTTGGTCAATTGGTGTACGATAATTGTGCTTTATTTTGATCCTGATAATTGTCGTGTACAAGATCAAGTGTCGGGGTAAGTAATAACAAAGGGACCTAAAGTGGGATGTTCTTTCCTCTTCCGTCATTTTCTAGTCCTCCTATTCATGTTGGTTATTCTACTGTTGTTACTAATGGCCATTTGCGGCACAAGAAATTAGGACATCAAAATTCTGTTATTTTGTCACATTTAATAAAACATGTTTATTTGAGTAATACGGATGAGTTTTCTTCATCACTCGTCTTTTGATTGTCTAGGTAAAATAAATCCTTAACATTTCCTTTACGGAGTATCGAGCTTCTATGAGTTTTAAGATGATTCATATTGATATTTGGTGTATGAGTTATTCTTTCTTATGCTCAGTACTGGTACTTTGTGACATTCATTGACAATTATAGTCGATTTACTTGGGTTTATTTTCTTCATTCTAAAGTTGATGTTTATAGCCCGAAGAATAATTAACAAATAGGGGGATGGATTGACTTTTAAAACTTTTTCGAAGAAGTATTCTAAATTTAAGCAAGTAAAGACTATAGATTAATTCAAATAATAAGCACAGATATAAAAGCGATAAGTAAAAGAAAGAGATGATGCAAACGATATAATTGTTGAGGTTCGATCCAATGCAATGATCTACGTCCTTCATTACTAAGCTCTCCGGCACTAGTAAGGCCTTTTCACTATATCGAATGACTTATAGTGAAATCCAATCTTTTTAATGCTTCCGATGATTTACAAACAAGGAACACCGATCCTTATACAATGTCGAGCTTTACGAGACCTTAACACGTCCCACACATTTAAAGGAAGTTGATTTTACAATTTGAAACTGTTGTCTTAATAAATGATGTGATCACATTAATTACCAAGAGAGAAATAGGCTAACACTTTAATAAATAGCAATGAATAAAGCTCAAGTATTAGGCGAAAAAAAAAACTTTAATGAGTAGAATGATTTTCAAAAGCTAATTCAATCAAAAGCTTTTCAAAATAAATGATTTGATATAGATAAATAAGACGTAAGATCAGTATAATTTTTCTCAAGAATCTCTCTTAAATGCTCTCAGAAGTATTCTATTGAATGCAAAGTGAAATGATATTTTTATTAGTCATAATGCCAAAATTTTTGACTAATTGGATGACCCATCCGGACGGCTGCATACTGTACTAGACAACCAAACTACTCGTTGTGTGCCAGAATTCAAAACGGTTAAAAGTTTGACCGTTGAATGAACCAAATGTCTTGGATAGTGTTTTCCCGGATTTTTCTTTCTTTATTGTTTTGAAAAATGTAGGTTTTTGAAAGATGTTTTCATTTAATTTTTCAAGATAAGTGACATTTGTAGAAAGTTTCGATATGAAGTTGAACTTCTTACCTTTTGAAAAATAATTTTTATTCAAGCGATTTTATGAAGTAAATTTTTCTCATGCATAAAAATTCATCTATTGATATTTTAATGATTCATTATTAAGGATTAAAGTATTTTACCTTTACGTATGAATCCAAAACATCTATGTCTAATATCTTTGATCTATTTGACGTGAATGCTCAATTTGTTCTCGTCTTTGATCGATTTGACTTGAATGCTCGATTTTCATTTATCGTCAATTGAAAGTTTTTTGGTAGCGTTCTTTTTGTCTACAATTGATCAACTTTGCAACAATATCTATGAAGATTTAAACTCAATTGTTAGAGATGAAAACAATTTGTTTGTTATAATCAAAATATGAAGCCAACCATAGGTCAACAATTTCCCCATTTTTTATTATGACAAACAAAAGATGATTTGCAACTTGTTGATCACGAGAGAAAAAACTTCAAATATTTCATATGATTTGTATATTCCCTTATCTTTTATATATGTTTTTCCTATATCTTAAACAGGTCAAGTATGCATATCATCTTATATATATTTTCCCCCTTTTGACATAATCAAAAAAGTATGAAAGTGGTGATCCAAGTACACAAGACAAGCATATATAAAAATAACCATAGACACAAGTGATATCAAGGAAATTTCATTAAAAACACCACATGATAACCAAAACACAAATTTTTTTCCATAAGATAATAAGCTAGACGAAACAGGTGTGTATCCAAGACATAAAAGCATAAAGAAATATCCTACATGTAGAAATGTAAAATAAAAACCATGACTATGGCTCTAGAGGAGGCGGTGGAGGAAAGTATGCATAGAAATGAACGTACAAGGCATTCTATTGAGCTTGCATTCGACCTTTTTTTTGGTGCTTGAATGACGTCTTGTTGGGCTTGTATGATAGCCTGTTTAACTTACAATTGGTGAAGCATTCTACCAATGCCGTCAACAGATGATCTAAGGAAATCAATGCTACTGTTTAGAAGATTGTAGTGATCCTCGATAAATGTGAAGCCACTGCCCGAAGAATGAGGAAATTGGAGCTCAAAATGTCATGAGGAGGATTCAAAACTTGTGGTACTTCAGCATCATCATCATCATCGCTCTCGAAAGGTAGAGTCGAAGGACCCGAGGTAGGGTTCGAATCCTTTTGTGTGTGCTACCCATTGACCGCGTTCTTCCACTATCTTCATCAGCTTAATATTGATGGTGTTGTTAGGGTGAAGTTTAACAAATGTCTCATCATTTAGAGGAATATCAAAATGTTTAAAAATTTTCGTGAGAAGCATTGTTTAGGGTAAAGCTTTAACATGATGCATGGAATGAAGAAACTTCATGAGACTTAATGCAATAGTTGGAAAATCTAATTCTCGCTTGACAAGAAAGGAATCGAGAATGAAAAGATCAAAATTATTTAGTTCATCTTGATGACCCTTTCGAATAAGAATGACATGTGCAATGTTGTTTTGTAAAACTTTACATGGGACAGTTAATGGATTTGTACCAAGTTTTGTCATATTCTCAATATTCTTCCCAGTGACCCAATGACATGCCTCGGCAGGATTATATCCTTCTAAAGTGGGATGAGTTTTATGAAGAAAACTTTTAATTTCACACATCCTAAGCTCGAGAATATCACGGATGAGAGCTTTGTTGATGGTAAGACAAATATTTTTAAGTAAACAAGAAATCTCATCTGATCGAAGAGCAATAACCATGTTTTCTTTCATGAGACGTATATATGCATGTTCCTCTAATGTCGTAGTAGACACCTAACCCATCTTTCAAAATATTCCTCTATATGAAATGCATGTGTTTCAATAGAAAAATCAGCAAGATCAACCTTTTTACCTATTAAAATTGAGGGTTTTTCAAAAGGATTGGCCGTCACCTCGGGTTCCATATCGAATTCTTCATGGTATAAAGGTGGATGAGATCATCTCACCATGCTATAGAACCTTCTTTCCACTCTTTTAGACCCCGTCATTTCTGAAGTAATTATGAAAAGAGAGAAAAATTGAAAATCTTCACTAGGTTTCAAATAGGGGATTTTGAATATATGGTGGATGCATATTTGAATTTTTGAGAAATGTGGAGTGTAGAAGTGTTTTGAAGTTGATAATTGATTGATGAATTTGAATGAAGAAATTAAGAATATAGAGAGGATTTAGGGAGATAAATAAGTGAGAAGGGGAAGAAAGAAGTGAAAAAGGAGGTTTGTTACACGATTTAAAAATTGGAATTGTGTTAAATCGGACGTCCGGATGACAAACCTATTTTGGACAGAAGTTTATGTAAAACTAGATAAGGTGTCGGCCATTCTGTTTGACTCGTCTGTATCCTTTTTTTGTTAATAAAACATACTAAATAAAACATTTACGGAATATTAAATAATAAAACATATAAGAGCATATAGTATGGATTTCAGTTAGTTATGCATATTTCATCAATGATACCTAAACCTCTTTGAATATGTGAAAATTGATCACGGCTAGAGGTTTAGTGAACATATCGACCAATTGATTTTCTGTGTTTACACGATATCTCCCTTTTGTGCATGATCTCTTAGAAAGTGATGTCTAATTTCAATATACTTTGTTCGAGAGAGTAAAATAGGATTTTTAGACAAGTTTATAGCATTAATGTTATCACACATTATAGTTATATGATCGAATGACACGTGATAATCACTGAGAGTTTGTGACGTCGAGCAGAATAATGATTATTTTGTAGACTGGTTTTAGCATATAATTAACCAAGAAAAACACAAGAGAAAACTGAGAGAAAAGAAGAAAATTCTTTATTATTCATCTAACATGCGAAAATAACCCACAAGCCGGGTTAAATAGCTAGAAAATCGTAATTATCAATATTTTACCAAAAATAAAAAATTTCTAATAATCCTGCCGAAAGAAAGTACGTAATAAAAGAAATAATATCTCAAAAATCTGGCTCAATTCGGGGTCATAATCTATTCTTAAAAAGCAAATTAAATATTACCAAAAAAGGAAAAAAAAATAACTAAAATTGGGGATTTGAAAGGAAAACAGCTGATTTTTTCCTCAAAATCAACGCACACCGAGCAAAGTTCCATGGCCACGATGTGCAGGCCAAAAGAGCTTTCTGAATTGGGGTCATGAGCACCATTCTGATAACTGTAGCCAAAGTTGGCCAAAATATCGAAACATGTCCAAAAATGGCCCCAATTAGAAGAGATCGTTGATTATTTACCATTTTTACATTGATCAGCTAACTCATGGTACCTCAGCACCATCAATGAGATATCGGACAACTCAACATCATTTGACTTGGATCCTCCTGCATCAATTGTCCCAACTTGGAAAGAACTCGCCCTTGAGTTCACATTTGTGTCATCAGAATCTACAAAATGTTCACATTAAAGACAATAGAAGTCTTCAACTTTATGGGAGACGTTGTGACTCCTCATACTTACACTACAAGAAAAAAGGTCTTTTGCAACATGCAAAAGACAACATTCATCAATTGCATGTTGCTAAAAGGGGTCTATGCCAACATTCAGCAAGTGTATGTTGCTATTGATTGTCAAAATTGAGTTTTGGCAACGTT
>CAIGRQ010099949.1:0-20287 GCA_903798375.1 Fraxinus sp. D2006-0159 | reverse complement strand
ATTATTTGAGGAAAATAGAGTTTTGAATAGTGATTTTTAGGAGAATGTGTAGTTAAAAAGTAGAAATTTTTTTACATTTACGTGCATAATATTTTCGCGTAAATGCGTGATTGAAAATGAGTATATAAAAAAAAGAGTTTGAAAAAAAAAAGTTGTCCAACAAGGTAATTTCTTTCAAATTTAAAACCTTATTTCATTTCATCACCTATAGTCTTCCTTTGGCAAAGTTTATAAATTATTTATACTATACATCCCAACAAATTTACAAATACCATCATTGGCACTTAATAAGCACTGTTTGATTGTCATTATTTTAAGAAAATTGAGTTTTGAATAGTAATGTTTTGAAAAATGTGGAGTTAAAAAGTGGGAATTTTTTTAGATTTACGTGTGATGCTACCAAAAGTCGCACATATTGGAATCCTAGCTTGACGATTGAGAGAGAGCACGAACAAGATTTTTCGGTACCTGAAATAAAGGCGTCGAGGTGTGTTCTCGTCGCCCCTTTGATGCTTAAGTCAGAGAGAGAATATGAAAAGAATATATGCTCTAAATTGCATGTGAAAACGTACCTTGATAATGAATGAGAATGGGGTATTTATAGAGGTAGGTGGTGGAGTTCCATTAGGATTCATTCTCCTTATTTTCAGGAGCGATCACAGGGATAAGTGTTGGACCATTAATATGAGTCTAAACTCACCTCACTTGGAATGTTTGCTCAAAAGGATACTCCTTTACGACTTAGGACTCCCAAGTCGGGGTGATTGGGTAGAGCTAGGATCCCTTCCAGTCAAGGACTACTGACGTCTGACTAAGGAGCATATTGAGATCGTCAAAGTTGGAATACCAAGCACATCTATCCCGATGACCAAGAATGTGATCTTGGAGCCATTTTGGGGAGCCCGAGGGCCGAGCTCGAGACATCCCGAGGACAATACGTACCCGAGGACAAGGGTCTCTAAATTGGGAAAGGGTTCTTATGCGAGTCGTCGGGCTCGGGTGATCGAAAATCAACCACATCAACGTGTAAAATATTTTATTGTGTAAATGTCCATTTGAAAATAAGTATGAGAATTAAAGAGTGTTGAAATAATGATTGTCAAACATAAGTAACAATGAAAATCCAAAAAATTTTAGTTGTAGCATTAAGTAACTCCAAAAATTTAATAGTTTAAATTCAAATAAATTTTGAACAATCTTTCTTTGAAAGCATGGTTCTTGCCCTATTCTCCCATTTGAGTTTGTCCATTCATTGGGGTGATCCCCTCTTCTCACGTTCGATGTTTGCTCGTCGTTTAAGCCAGTGAATGAGATTTCTACTGATTGTAGTTATCTTGGGTATAGTATCAAGTAGTGATGGCAACGAGGTGGGTTCGGGGCGAGGCACCCTATCCCCGCCCCTCGGAATCTTGTTCCGTTTGTATTTTTTTTTTAAAAAAAAACAAAAAATTCTAATTAAATACAAATTCAAAATTTTATAATCCAAAGCAAACAATACTTAAAATAACTACATCAATATACAAATTAAGCAATGAAAACNTGATGGCAACGAGGTGGGTTCGGGGCGAGGCACCCTATCCCCGCCCCTCGGAATCTTGTTCCGTTTGTATTTTTTTTTTAAAAAAAAACAAAAAATTCTAATTAAATACAAATTCAAAATTTTATAATCCAAAGCAAACAATACTTAAAATAACTACATCAATATACAAATTAAGCAATGAAAACAAACAATGTCCAAAATTTAAAAAAATAATGTTCAATTTTATTTTTTTTTATTTA
Organism: Fraxinus sp. D2006-0159; assembly: GCA_903798375.1. Lineage (NCBI taxonomy): Eukaryota > Viridiplantae > Streptophyta > Magnoliopsida > Lamiales > Oleaceae > Fraxinus > Fraxinus sp. D2006-0159. The sequence continues at coordinate 18,508 of CAIGRQ010099949.1, read as the reverse complement.
ACTTCGCGGGACGGGTTCGGGGCGGGGCATCCTCGCCCCGCCCCGCCAACCCTTCGAGACGGGTTTTTTTCGCCCCATTCGGGACGGGGACGGGGGCGGGGCGGGGCGGGGCGGGGCGGGGCACTTGTACCTCGGTCCTTTATCAGCTGCACCGTCTTTGTTAAAAAATAAAAGTAAATGCAAATTAAATGAAAAAGAAAAGAAAGGATAAGAAGGTCATTTAGCTACAACAAATTTGCTCTTCTTCTTCATCCAATCTCACCATACAGCTGTTTTTGACAATTGGTCAGCTGTAGCAAAACATGGCAACGTCGTCGTTTCATCTATCCTTCTCCTCCTCCCTCCTCTTTTCTCCTCTCCCCACCGCGACCGGTGGCGCCGCCACCCGTCGTCTTCCCAGACTCGCCATATTCTGCTGCTCTTCCTCCACACCCACCGCCACTCCATCATCATCAACAGTGACCTTGCCAAAGAAAAAACACTGGAAAGCAGGGGAATACCCTGGCGTCACTGAAATCTTCATTCCACGACTCTCAAACAGTAACAATAGGAGAAGAACACCCATAAAGAATATCAAGAAGAAACTGGATAAGAAAAACAATGCCAAGGCATGGGTCAACACTGTCACTGAAGCCCTCTCTGATGCCATTGACAAAAAGCAATGGCTCCTTGCCCTTCAGGTCTTGTATTTTTTCCCCTCTTTTCAAGTGTTCGTTTTAACATTCCTGAGCTGTGTTTTTTTTTTCTTCTGAATAATTTATGGGCACATAAATTTTTGTGGGGTTTATACTAATCTTTTGTATGCCTTTTCTTGTATTGTTATGGATTAAATGTGATTGTAGTTAATGACTTCAAATGATTTCAAAATATGAAGAGAAAAAAGAAAAAAATGAAAAAAAAAAAAAGAGGTTGTTCTTAAGTAAGGAGGGGATGATAATTTTTCTTAGCTGAATTTGGTTTAAAACATGCTAAGGAATCTTAAGCACAGGTGAAAGAAAATTGATGCATTCGAAAATATAGGTCCTATCATAGTTGTTCTTTCAATTTTAGGTGTTTGAGATGCTAAAGGAACAGCCTTTTTATCAACCAAAAGAAGGGACATACATGAAGCTCCTTGTTCTTCTTGGGAAATCTGGACAACCAGAACATGCCCGTCGACTTTTCGATGAGATGGTTGAAGAAGAACTGGAACCAACCTCAGAACTTTATACTGCCTTGCTTGCTGCCTATTCTCGGAGCAATCTGATCGATGAAGCATTTTCTGTGCTTGAACAAATGAAGGCTCTTCCTCTCTGCCAGCCTGACGTATATAGCTTTAGTATACTGATTAAAGTTTGTGTTGATGCTTCTCGTTTTGAATTGGTTGAGTCCCTCTATGATCAAATGGCTGAAAGATTAATAACTCCAAACACTGTTACTCAAAATATAGTGTTGAAAGGTTATGGAAAGGCAGGGAAATACGAACAGATGGAAAGGGTGCTCTCCGGGATGCTTGAGAGCTCCACATGCAAACCTGACGTGTGGACTATGAATACTATTCTTAGCGTGTTTGGTAACAAGGGTCAAATTGAAATGATGGAAAGATGGTATGAAAAATTCCGCAATTTCGGAATTGAGCCAGAAACACGCACTTTTAACATTCTGATTGGTGCTTATGGGAAGAAAAGGATGTACGATAAGATGTCTTCAGTAATGGAATACATGCGTAGGCTTTCATTTCCTTGGACGACATCAACGTACAACAATGTAATCGAGGCATTTTCAGATGCAGGCGATGCCAAGCACATGGAGTATACATTTGATCAGATGCGTGCTGAAGGCATGAAGGCAGACACCAAGACCTTCTGCTGCCTCATCAGAGGGTATGCCAATGCTGGTTTTTTCCATAAGGTGATCAGCAGTGTTAAATTGGCTGGAAAATTAGAGATACCTGAGAATACCTCGTTCTTTAATGCTGTCATATATGCATGTTCCAAGGCGGAGGATTTAATGGAGATGGAAAGAGTTTTCAAGCGAATGAAAGATAAAAGTTGCCAAGCAGATGCCACAACTTACTCTGTTATGATTGATGCATACAGAAAAGAAGGTATGAATGATAAGGCCTATGATCTGGAGCTAGAAAATCAGATGATCAATGCTGATGTTGTTTCTGAAGGCGACCATGATGATGAAGCAGATGATTCACTGAATGTCCAATAACGAACTGATGATATCATCGTCACTCTTGGTTCAGTTGGAGCATTTCAGTTGCGATTCATCAAGCCTTCTGAGGTGGACAAATCATAGAGTTAACATCAAATATTGAGGCAACCTTAAGGCATTAACAAACAAACATTTACTGTCCAAACGGAAGAGATGTTAGGCGATTTTGATGCAACAGAGCCGGCTTTACCTCCTAAATTGATATGAAGAATCTCTATGCATCCCCAGGATTCCAACTTGGGAGGGAGGGAGAGTGGCTGCACCAAAACTGCTACTCTGCTTTTCCTTTGTATTATCTTTGTTTAATGTCTTTACCACTTTTCTTTAATTGGAGGTGCCTGGAAAATCAAAAAAGAGAAAATGTTTTATTATGGAAATTCCATACATATAAGCTTTGCCAAACATGTTATAAGGTAATTCCACAGGATTATCAAAAGCTCTGTGTGTCCATGATCGTGTGAAAGTGATAGCTTCTATGTACAAGTATTATTGTGATATCCTACTTGACGTCCTAAATTGTGCTTACAATAAGCTTGCCAAATATGTGGAAGGAAGGCTGATCTACGGGCAATTGCATATAGATGTTGAGTACCAACTACCATGGGCATGGACACTACATGGATGGTCCGTGATAGTCGGCACAAAATTTTATTATGTATTGATTTTGATAATAAGATTCTGCAGTTCTCATTTCCTATGACATTTGACCACTTTTAAGATATTTTGTGATTGTGCAGTATACAAAATCAAACCACAATTCATGGAAACTAAGATATTATAGCCGTTAAAAGTAATTAGTCTGAGAATAAATCCTCTGTTTTAAACTTTTTAGAAATTTCACTTCTGTCTAGTTTTTCTTTTTGATGGTACATTTCATCCTTGATTGTTTTAAGCACTATATTGTAAATTTTCTTTTTCACTTTCATGCATTTTTTAAGGCAACAAAATTGGTAATTATTTTAAATGCATATAATACAAATTATTCTTTAGTGGAGATATTACATTAATTTTTCAATTATGTAGATAGAACCAAGAAGTCAATGAGAATTGCTCGATTAACAATTTTTAGACCTATAACTAGATCAATTTTAACTAAAATCGAAACGCACCAAATAGTTGAGTTTGATTCTAGTATGGCTGTATAATTCCGTGTAAAAATACCAATCTCTAGGGGTGCCAACGAGTCGAACCAAGTCACGAGCCGAAACTCGAAAATCGGGCTCGGCTCAAGTAAAAATGGTTTGGGCTATTTTTTGCTCGAGCCGAGACAAGCTTTTGCTCGGCCAAAAAACTTCAGCTCGAGCCTTTACGAGCTGATCCAGCTTATTTTTTTGTATTAAAACTAAATTGAACTAATTAAGAAGAATTGAGTTTTAACGAAACAATTGAAAATTGCAAATAAATTTTACCCGACATTTTCCATTTTTAGAAAGATTCGCTTTAGGTTAGAACTATACATATCATATCAAAAGCTTGTTAAATATTCATAAAAATATCGTGATCTTGACCAAAATTCACCCTTCTTTTTTTATCACCATTTTGAAAATTATTGTAACATACATACAAATTAATATAGCATTTCTCAAAATTCATCAGCCATGCCATGGACCGTCACCTCTGCTTCCACAGAACAACTATTCTTCACCAATAAGCCAGCCAATTGAATATTGAAATAACCCACAGACACGAATCTTGGCCAGCCTCGTACACTATTTTTTGCACTAAACCAGTAATTAGCTGCAAAATATATCAATTGGTTAATTAATTTCAAATCTGTGTATAGTAATTTATTAAGCAAAGAATTTACCTGTCCCAAAGTAATGTTTTCCTTTTACTTGGTCCAATATACGTATGGTGAATTCTGCATATATTTTAGTTGCGGGAGAAAGTTTTTGTGGTTCGGCCAATGCCAAATATACCGATACAAAATTGTTCGTTCCACTTCCTTTCCCTTTTGGATATACTTGTATCTTCCTGCATCCACAGATGAGTATCGTCACGCGATACAGAAAATAGTCGAGATGAGAGTTGGAGTTCGACTAGATAAGATGCATACCATGTTTGATCGGCAGCATTGAATGGTTTGGAGTCTAGACATTCGTCGATTAAAGTGGAGAAGCTGTCGATTTTCCAAGTGTGTTTGTAGCTAATGGCGTCCTTTATCATTGATAAAGTCTCTCCTTTTCCGGTGTGCTTTTCTTGAGTGACATAAACCTCGGCTCCAAACACGCAGGTGTCGTTCACCAAATACCCCTTTTCAAGATCGTTGAATAGAGCGAGAGGTACAAATTTATCGAAACCCCACTCGAGCTTCATTTTGTGAAACCGTTTCCCCGCAATATCTAATTCATTCGATGATAACACAATTAATTAAACCAACTTCAATTACTTTCCAATTTTATAGGTAAGTGTAGGTAGCTACCTTCGAGTGTAAAGTACTTGTCTTTGTTCTGATCAAGCAAAAATAATCGAAAAGTCGCACGAATCTCCCAACCAAGATCGAGCGACTCTACTTGTGTCATCACCAAGTAGACGGAAATATGGTCCGTAATACCTTTGTCTTTGTTTCCATTAGGGTGAACAACCAATTTCCTGTAAATTAACACAAAAAAATAATTTCACATTTCAATTACACCTCGAAAATATAAATAAGCACTCATTAAATATTTACATATATATAATTATTGTACCATTTGTAGCCTCCAGCCTCAAAATCAGATGAATGGTATGCATCTATTTTATTCTTCGAGAGTTGTGAAAATAACTGAATTTTCATCGTATAGTGATTAGGTGGCGTATCTGAGATTGACCCCAAGATCCCTAATTAAATTAAAAAAAAAAAAAGAGTAATTATAATAAAAAAAATTCCGTAAAAATCGAGAAAAAGTTAAAAATGTTGCGAGGGCGATCCCATATGGCTCTGCCGTCGAACACATGCATACCATCTTGTTGTGGTAAGGTAAGATCTGCCATCAAAATATGTATGACGAGAGCATTGGGACGAATTAATGTAGCTTTTAAGGACGAAGAAATTATATTCCAAAAGGCCAAAAGGAGTTTATCCTTTGCTTTGATTGTCAAATTAGTTTGCCATTTGTTTGCAGCATTGAATAACATACCCAAGGAAGCAAGAATATGCACCCTACATAGATTCTCAAATGACAAATCAATGGAGTTTTTGGCCGGGACGTCAAAATGAGTGGGTCGGTCCGGATCGACTTTGCTTATGATAGAGACCGGGTTAGATGGGATTGAATACGATCGTCTAAAAATATAGTTCATGTCGTCAATATCTAATATTGCAAGTTGGGCCGATCCAACACATTTTTTAATTTTTATTTTCTTTCTTCAATTGTTTGAAAATATATAATGTGATTTTAATTAAGCAATAATGGGGAAAAAGAATTTTTAGTGAGGAATGGAATGTTCTGTGAAAAATTGATTATTTTGATAAAAAAAAAAAAAAACAAATTAGAAGTTAGGGAAAAAAAAAAAGAGGAGTCTTGGAGTAAGGAACAATAACTCCTTCAATTAATTTTTAACTTTTAGTTTCTTAATAAACGAGTAAACCAACTAGGTGGATCCTCATAGATTCTCAAGCTGTTCGAGCCCGATCTGTTCATCATGTTCGACCAACTCGTAAATGAGCCCGGTTCGATTTAGTTTATGGACCGGGTAGGTCATTGTGAGCTTGAGCGGTCCAACCGGTTTTAACACCACTGCTTTAACGCCAATTCATCTCTATTCTTCAATACACACAAGTGCAACAGAAATTGAAAGATTTGATCGTTTAAGTCGATCGTGGAGATCTGTTAAAAGCATAAAGTTATATTTTCACAAGCTTTCCATAATCAGTTTTTTTTTTTTTTGTTTAAATACCTAAAATAGATATGAATTGTTCGACTTGAATTGAACTCTAATATCAATGGCAAATGAGCCTTATTATCGTCACTTCGTATTAACTTTTATTTTATACGATTTTTTTTTCCTTAAAAAGTGAAAAAAATTTACTTTATTTTTATTGTAACTATTTTTGGTTTGGTGGCATTTAGACTTAAAGTTTGATATATGTTGTTTTATTTTATATGCCAAATAGAAAACTATTTTGTAGACAATGAACTGGTAAATGTCATTGCTACAATAATAGTTTTTAGTATAATAATTATAAAACCCATTTTTCTTAATTAATGTTACCCATTTTTGAGTAAACAACTATAAATACGTGTTCTTTGATAGTTTTCTAATTTCTTTTTCATTTGTTATTGCTCTCGAAGTTAGGGTTAAGGTTGAATCCAATACATAAGTAAACCCAACGATAGAATAATATTATTCCGAGTACGTAAGTGGATAATGGTATAGAGTAATGATTTGTGTTCAATGATTTATAAATGGTACATCATCCAAAATAATCAATACACTCGTTTAAAACTTTAATTTGTCTCAATTATGTTAACGGACTTTAATTTAGCCCCTATTTGACAATTATTATTTCAAAACTCTTTAATTCTCGTACTCATTTTCAATAATACATTTACACAATAAATATTTTGCATGTAAATTCAAAACAAAATTCTACTTTTTAACCACACATTCTCCAAAAAATCACTTTTTAAAACTCCATTTTCTCAAAATAATATTTTTCAAACATGTGCTTAGTATCGAATATGAATACTATGTCACATTTCATTGCATATCATCCCAAACTAGTAGGAATTGCTTAGTAGTGAGCACATAATAAAAACGAAAATCATAAAAATGAGGGTTATGACAATATGTTTATATTAAAAGATTTAAATTCGTCATTTCTATTTCAATACTTTTATTACATAACGTAGTCGTAAATTAGCATTCACACAAAGATTACATCTGTTGCAGTACGACTAGCTACCAATTTCCTTTTTTTATTTCATGAAAAGGAAAATAGTTTATTTCCTTAACCATACAAACGTAGAAGTGCATCTCAAAGTTCATTAGTCATGCCATTGACAGTAACCTCAGCTTCCACAATGCAGCTGTTCTTCACCAGCAAACCAGCCGATAGCATCTTAAAAAAACTTAACGACGTAAATCTTGGCCAGCCCCATGAATTCTTTGATGCACTGTACCAGTTAGTAGCTGCAAAAGCACACCACACAAATTACTTTCGAAACCGTATTGTTTATCATGGGAGGTTTGTTGATTCTTCGCAATATCGATATTATATGAGTCGTGATTTACCTGTACGAACGTCATGTTCTCCATTAATTTGGTCTAATATACGTAAGGTGAAATTTGTGTACATCTTAGTTGCAGGAGAAAGTTTTTCGGGTTCTGCCAATAACAGAAATAACGATATATAGTTGTCTTTTCCACTGCCTCTCCCCTTCGGATATAACCGTATCTTCCTGCATCCACCAATCTTACTTTTACACAACGTGGAAAATAGTCGAGATGAGATGGAGTTTGATCAGAAAAGATATATACCATGTTTGATCGGCAGCATTGAACGGTTCGGAGTCTAGATATTCATCAGTTAAAGTGGAGAAATTGTCGATTTTCCAAGTGTGTTTGTAGCTAAATGGATCTTTGACCATTGATAAAATCTCCCCTTTTCCAGTGAGTTTTTCTTCAGTAACATAAACCTCGGCTCCAAACTTGCAAGTGTCATTCACCAGATATCCCTTTGCGGGATCATTGAAGAGGGTGATAGGTACAAATTTATCGAATCCATATTCGAGCTTCATTTTGTGAAACCTTTTCCCCGCAATATCTAGTTCATTCGATGATCACACAATTAATAAAACCGACTTCAATTAATTTCAAATTTAATAGGTAGGTGTAGGTAGCTATACCTTCGAGTGTAAAATAATTGTCTTTATTTTGATCAAGCAAAAACAATCGAAAAGTCGCATGAATCTCCCAGCCAGGATTGAGAGACTCTACTTGTGTCATCACCAAGTACACAGAAATATGGTCCGTAATACCTTTGTCTTTGTTTCCATTTGGGTAAACAACCAAGTTCCTGAGACATTAATTTCACATTTAAATCACACCTATAAATAATAATTAAGTACACGTGAAATATGTATGCATACATATTGTTTGAGCCTTATGTTTGGGCAAAAAATGCATTTTTTAAATAGTATTTTGTTGAAGATTGTGCCGTTAAAAAGTAACTATTTTTTTTTGATTTACTTGTAATATTAATTTATAGGAGAATGTGTAGGTGAAAATGAGTTTTGAAAAAATAAAAACCAAACAAAGGCATATAATTATTGTACCATTTGTAGCCTCCAGCCTCAAAATCGGATGACTGGTACGTCTCTGTTTTTTTCTTTGCGAGTTCGGAAAATAACTGAATTTTCATCATATAGTGACTAGGTGGTGTATCTGAGGTTGACCTCGAGATCCCTAATTAAGTACCCAAACGAACATAAACAAAAAAAAAGGGATAATTACCATTAGGGGAAAAAAAACACTTATTAACAAGTAGAAACACATGCATACCATCTTCTTCCGATAAGGTGAGATATTCCATCGAAATATGTTGAGGTTGATGGGAAGAATGAGAGTACTTGGAGGAATTAATGTAGCTTTTAAGGATGAAGGAAAGGCCACCTCAAATGATATTCCAAGAGACTAAAACGACTTTATCCTTTGCTTTGATTCTAGACTTGTAATTTGTCATTTGTTTGGAGCATTGAATAACATACCAAGAAATTAAGCAAGAATATGCACACTGATTAAATCCAAGACACGTCAATGGGTTTTAGACCTGAAGAGACTATCAGATGACAACTTACTGGACTTTTTGGTCAAGCGACAAAATGAGTAGGTCAGTCTGGATCAACATCCCTTAATCTGGCTCGTTGTGGACTTCAAAAAATGAACTCAACAGATATCGAGCCCACTCTTGCCACATCAAGTACGGATCTGGTGCGTTTCTACCGTATTGGAATTGATAGTTTGACTAGATTGGACGCAGGAGGCACTTTCCGGCCAGAGCCAAATATGCATGGACATCGGCGGTATGATTACAACGGTATTCGCGCTATCAACGAACATCCAATCGATTTTCCATATTAAGTCTCTCTTTTGTCACGAAATATGTGGAAGGATAGATATGATATCGAATGATTGTTTAGATTGGAATCTTGATATGTTCACTATAGTGTTTGTCGGAAATATGCAGAGAACCAAGTATATAAAATCTTATAAAAAATTTTACAAGATGAATCTATTATTTCATGCCTTTTTTTTCCAGATACATATGCCAACCTCTTTTCTATACAAAGAGAAGCTATTTATACTAGTATATTCGACGTGAAAGCCCTTGGATCAAATCCACGTGGCAACATCTCCGGACTCGAAGCCTCTTATCAATGTCTACTCCATGCAATTAATGTTTGGCAGAGGGTTTGTCGTCTTAGTGGTAGGATGGCATACTGACTCTTTATTACATATCTCATCAATCACTTCTAAAAGATCTTCAAATTCATAATGGTGGGCGGCATCGAATTCTGCTAGATCAGGGTCAACCTTTTGTTGAAGAGCTATTGATGGTAAAGGGCTTCGGATATCTTTGTTGAGCCTCTACTCAGGGTTTTGGGAGTTTCAGTGCTTCAGACATAAAGAGCTTCTACATTTACATGGAAGGGCTTCAAGTAAGCTTCCGTTATTAGGGCCGAAGGGACATCAGAAAAATAGTTCTTCGGCTCCTGAAGGAGCCTTGGATAGCCATAACTTTTGTTGACTTTGACCTTGTAACCTTCTCTGAAAACCTTCAAACTGGCTCCCTGTCAACTCGGCTACTGGGTGTGCATGGCTGCCCACGTGGATATGCTACTTACGTGGCAGCTCATGTGGAGTGCTGGTTTGAAGCCTCTAATTTTGGAGGGTAACAATAGTCTCCCCAAGTCTATGCATGATTATTCATACGGATGCCAGCTGATCTTTTGAGAGGAAGAGGTTCTAATCCTTCGAGGTGGTCCACTCGTTGAAAACCCCTGTGCTTTTCTGATGCCTATAGGTCTGATCTATTTGTTTATAAGGTTCTGCTCTCAATGTATAGGGTATGTAACCGAAGTTGGGAGCGTCTGCCGTGAACAAAATAGCCTTGGACAGATATTTACGAGGAGTTCATTTCTCTTGAACAATCTATGAGAAGCACGAGGAGTCCTTAAATATGGTGCCTCAATGATTTGATGCTATTGGCCGATTCCAAGGAAAAGTAATCATGATGGTGCAATTTTCAATACACGCAGCAGCCGCCACATTTAATGCGTAATCATGGCCGTCTCTTCTGCTTCCCATTTATATTCTAGACATGAGAAGGCGTGTGCGTCTGATGCCTTAATCTGGACCCTTGAATTCGAAGCGTCTGGAGGCAATGGATGGCTCTGATCTTAGTTTCTAAACGTACGATTAGATGGTTTGGATCTTAATCCAACAACTGGGGTTGAATTTTCATGCCTATAAAAGGAGATTACTCTTAAGAAAAATTATTTTCCCTCTATCTTCACGCAAATATCATCCGCAAGCTTCATCTTTTTCATTCTGTTCAAGTATACAAGCTTCCTTTGCGTTCTCAAGTTTTTTCCTGTCTTTTTCTTCAAGATACATCTGTAAGTGTTGTGAATTTGCAGCATTTTCCATGAAGAGTTTTATTTGAGTTTTGGGATCAATGGCATTTTCTGCTTCCTCTTCTTCTTTTTCTTTCGAGGAGAGCGCGGGGATACCTAGCTAGCTTGTGAGATGGGGATTGAGATTACTCAGACTGTCGACCTTGTTAGGGCTGTTGGGGCTGGCAGAGGTGTAACTACGTCTAGAGAAGGGTCTGGAAGAGAAGATGACGGGATAGCCTGGGGGACAGCAAAGATTTCATAAAACGCTAATCCGACCCTCCTCGCTAACCTTAGGGAGAAATATAGGATCTCTTATAATATTGAACTCATATCTCCCTTTCCTGATGAGCGGGCCTGTCGTCCGAGGCAGGGGTGTGTTGTTATTAGTGACTTTTTGCTTAAATCGGGGCTTCGCCTTCCTATTCATCATTTCTTCCGAGCCGTCCTTAGGTTATATGGACTGGCTCCTACCCAACTCTCTCCGAATGCCTGGGCCCTGCTAGTTGGGTCCTATATTCTTTGGAAGCAGACCTCCTTGGGTAAGGATATGCCTCTTTATGTTTTTTAAAAATGTTTTTCAGCCTAGGTCATTAGGCAAATGGAATTTCAGGGGTTGGTACTCCATGTGCCCATGGGGAGCACATGCTCCTTTAGTGATGGGTCTTTCCTCATCCATCAAAAGGTGGAAAGAGACTTAGTTCTGGGTTTAGGGAAAGTGGCATGAGTGTGAGGGTGACACTGTCCCCTTTATCAAAGTTCCAACCTCCTACTCCGAACCCAGTGAGTGTCGGTTCATAAATTCTTCTTATAATTATTGGACGACTTTTCTTACTAACGCAATACTTGACGTTTTTCAAGAATTGTTGAGCGTTTCGAGCTTGATATCAGATATCTATTATCTGCCCACCTCAGTTTGGCATTTTGACAATCTGATCGTTCTCCGACAATTTTACGAAGACTTAAATGGATGGCCTCCAGAGGTAGGAGATTTTGTTGATACTTTCAATATTACGTGTGCTTGTGTGTTGTTTTACATGCTTCTAGCTTTAATACTCGTTTCTTGTAGAAAATGTTGACAAGAGGAAGCTCCCCATCCCTAATATGGCAACTATATTGGCTGCCACTTCAACCTCTTGCAGAAATGGGGTAAAAGGAAAATCTATTGGGGGGAGGCAGATAAAGAGGAAGGTTGAGAGGGTCAGCAAGGATGTTGTACCTCAAAATGAGAGTGGGCCCCCTCTAGCAGATAAGGAAAAAAAAAGCTATCGTTGAAGAGCCTAAGAAAAATGTTCGAGTATCTACCACCGGGGTGGGTAGTTCCTCCGACATCCCCCCACCTCGTTCAGGGGTTCCTGTTGGGGAGAAATTATTGGCGACCTCTATTGCTGCTGCTATTGGAGGGCAGAAACGTCCGTCGCTGTGGAAGCTCTGAAGCAGGAGCCTGCCAAGAAAAACAAAAACTTTAGTGGTCCCATTAGCTCAGAAAAAGGGCCTCTGGCCAAGCAATCTGCTAAGCTTGAACCTCAGGCCATCGCTCTATTGCCTCCCGAAGTTCAAACAGCCTTGACAACTTTCCACACGTTTTGGACTGAAAAATGGCAAAACTTCATTGAAACCAGTGACGCTGTGGACGTTGTCTCCACCATGGTTTCCCAGGCGACGAGGTCATTCGGCATGGCCATTGAGACGAAGGCAACCTTCAATATGCTCCAGAGGAAGAATGGGGAGTTTATGGGCAAAGCTTCCCAAGCTGAAGAAGTAGCTAAGAAGGCCCAAAGCCAAGAAGAAGGGAGCAGAAGGGTCTGCCAAACTCGCTTTTATTTTGGCAGAAAATGAATCTTTGCAAAAGGAGGTTCATGAGTCATAGAGTGAGGTGGCTGCCTTGATGAAGCAGGTGAAAACTTCTGATACCCACCAAAATCTTGTTGTCGAAGCCCTTGAGGAGGCTAACCAAGAGAATGCGGGGCTGAAACGGAAAATTGAGAAGCTGACCTCCCAGGTAACTGGCTTTACCAAAGAGGTAGAAACTGTTCGTAGCGATGCTGAACTTGCCAGTAAAAATGCTGAACAGAACTTTTTGGCCAACTTTCACCTCACCGAGCATTATCAACGATTTGGCACGTATTGGAGAAGGTATGATTACAATGAAGTAATCGACTGGCTGGAGGTGTATAATCAGGAGGCCCGGACTTCTGATCTAAGGGTTGAATTCTTGGAGGGTGAAGAGGAAGAGGGGGAGCCTCAGACCCCTGCGAAGGCGGAAGTCGTGGTAGAGGCTAACCCTGCTGAAGCTGGAGCCATAGTGCCTTTTGAACCTTCCCAGTCCCCACTCTCTTAGCCATGTGTAAGGACTTCGGTCCAAGTTATGTAAATCAATTTTTTGTTAATGGAGTACAATATTTTTCTGTTCTTGTTGACATCATATGATTATGATGTGGATGTTTGGCTTTTATGATTCTTTCGTTGTTTGTCAATAACTTATGATTTTTAACAACCTCTACCCTTTAATATCTTGTTGCCTTTCGAACAACCGGATCACGTATTCATGTAGTGAATCTTTCTTTTGAATATTGGAGGTTCGACCCAGAGATGATTATGATTAGTGTCGACCAAGATAAATATCGACCTATTTGATCATGCAGATGTTGTCTTCATTTCGTCGGACCTTTCAAGGTTCATCTCATAACAACTTAGACATTTGAAGGTCATGCACTTTTTAATCAGCAAACATTTCTGTAGTGATAATAGGGAGTAACACTTCTTTTGAGGCTGAGGTCCTTTGTAGATTTACAAGTTTCCGTCAAAATCGCAGCATCACTAAAATTGAAAGTGGTTGCTATGTAACACTCCTCTCCAATCCCCCAAGTCCAGACATAGATATTCATGCTATGCATGGAATTTGAGTTGCGAACTAGAATTTGTTGGGAGGGAGATTTAGTTACTCAAGGCTAGCCGATGCTGTAAGACTGAAGTAGGGGCTAGTTCATTTTTAGTCTACCGAGGTTGTAAGCCTTTACAAAGTATATGCTTATCTCCAAGCATGTACGTAATTTGATGGTTTCGTGTGTTTTCAAGGTGACAACTGTAATGAACCGATTCCCAATATACGCACAGCCGTATTGAATTAAACGCACAATGATGGCCAATTATTTGCTTACGTGATTTCTAGGATTTATCCACATGCTGATGCCCTTTCGTGAGATACACGCGCAGATCTGGGGCGTTGACAAGAAAAATCGATTGGATTTTATGGCCCAGATTGTACGAAAATTTGGATGCCTCTAATCATAATGACTTCAATCCGCGGCTGGGACTCATCTTGTCCCCCGTATAAAATCCAGAGTCTTATCATTTTGACACTTTACTTGCCACAAAAATTTTTATTCTCTAAGAGTTTCCCGACGATAGATTTTTGCACATTCCCTTTTCATTTGTGATTGGATTCAAGGAATATTTCACAAAACTTGAATAAATGGCACCTAAGAGGGAGTATCTTAAACCTAATATGGCCACAATTCTTAACGCCACCTCTCGAAGATCTTCTTCAGGGACCAGGCAAAAGCTAGAACGCCTTGTCAGGGATTCACCCGTGAAGGACGTAGAAAAGGAGGTCTCCTAAGAAAATCAGTTCACAATTGATAAGGATAAGGGAGAAGCTAAAGAGCCCTCAAAGAAAATGAAATTGGCCCATGTTGGTGAGTGTTCCGGTAGCTTCGGAACAATTGTGTCCTCAAAGAAAATGAAAATAGCCTCGTTGAAGCAATCCTGCTAAGGTCCTTGGTGCCACCGGGGCTTTCAATAAGTTTTGGACTAAAAGGTGGCAAGACTACGTGACTACCAGCGATGCAGTGGGCCTTACTGCGACCCTGGTGAGCCAGAGTGCCGGGCTTTTGGAGTAACCCAGAATCTCAGGAAGTTTTGGCCGACATTCAGCAGAGGAACAGAGCCTCATATGAAAAACTGAATGTCACCGAAGTTGAACTAAAGATGATCAGAGCAGAAGCTAAAGAGTTTAAAGCTGAGAAAGTTGAAGATGAGGCAAAGTTAGCCTCTGCCCTGATCGAAATTGAAGTCATAAAGCAATAGGTCCATGAGTCACAATGTGATGTGGCCTCGCTGACCAAGAAAGTAGAGACTTCAAACAACCACCAGAGGGTCACTGTCGAGGCTCTGGAAAAGGTGAATACCAAGCTAAACATTACCGATGCTGAACTGAGGAGGGTTAAAGCCGAAGTTGACGAGTTGAATGCTCAAAAAGTTGAAGATAAGGCAAAGTTAACCTCCACCCTTTTTGCAATCGAAGCCATGAAGCTGGAAGTCCACAAATCACAATGTGAAGTGGCCTCGCTGACCAAGAAATTGGAGACCTCCAACGACCATCAAAGGCTTACTGTCGATGCTCTGGAGAAGGTGAGCGTTTAGATTGCTGCCAGTAGGAATGCCCAAGATTTCATGGAAAAACAACTAGAATGGTACGCCAATGAGTGTAGGATGTATGAATTAGATGTTGTCGAGGCGGGTAACATTGCAGTTAGGAATTATATTGCCAATTTCCATCATACTGAGGAGTATCGAAGCCTCGGCTCCTACCGGAGAAAGTTCGTTTACAACGAGGTGATCAGTAAGGTGGATGAGTTGTTCCACGACTTGGCCTCGGAGTTAAAGGCAGAATTTATCGAAGAAAAGGTGCTTCAGACTCCTACAGAGGATGATTGTGTGGAAATAGTGCTGGCGAGGGTTCCATCAGAGGAGGTGGCTTCTACTCCTACTACTGAGGGTCAAGCACCTTCCCCTCTCAAAGAATATACTAGATTTTACCTTGATTTTATCATTTGTAAAGCTTTTGGACCTTCCATTGTATTCTTTGCTTTAGTGAATAAAAAATTCATACTTCTATTTTCTTGCTTTAAAGTAGTCGGACCCCAGCGAATCGTTAAGCGCAAAACAGATTTGAATTGAACTTAACCAAATTAGAGCTAATTGAACTTAGCTGAACGAAGTTGTCTGATTTTTAAAATCAGGACAGGCCTTAACCAAATCATTTGAGCGGCTGACTTTCTTAACGTGATTGAATAATTTTAACCTAGGTTAAATCAACACGAGTAACTTCATACTTAGGCTGAATCATTTTGGCTGAATTAAGAGGAAAGTGGCCAAACTTTCTCGAGTATTTGACTTCTTCCATGACGTTCAAATTCGTCGAAGGCAGGCATGTGAGGTCAGCTTCGGAATTTAAACGAGGTGATCCCATATAGGGATGTCGCCCTCTCTTCCAAAGTGCCTACACTTCCTTACATGGTGGATGGTTCATCCATGCAAGGGCTTCTCCCATGACATTCAAATTCGTCGAAGGCAGGCATGTGAGGTCAGTCTCGGAATTCAAGCGAGGTGATCCCCTCTGAGGATGTCGCCCTATCTTCCGATGTGCCTACGCTTAGGAGAGTTTCTAAAAACCTTCCAGCTGTAATTTACATTCATTGGTAATACATTCACATGTGTTCAACGTTCCACGGTTGGGGCTGTACCCTTCTATCCATGTCTTTAATCCAGTAAGTCCTGGGCCGGACCTCTTTCTCGATACGATAGGGTCCTTCTCAATTGGGTCCCAGCATATTAGTCCCTGGTTCTTTGGTAGATAAGAAAACTCTTCGGAGAACCAAATCTTCTACCCGGAAGGATCTTTTCTTTACTCTGGCATTGAAGTACCTAGTCATTTTCCTTTGGTACATAGCCATTTTGATTTGAGAATCATCCATCCTTTCTTCAAGGAGGTCTATCCCACACCTTCTTATTTGATCATTACTTATCTCATTGAAGTGTATTCTTCTGGGGAATGGGAGACCTACTTCGACAGGGCTCATAGCCTCTACCCCGTATACCATAGAATATGGGGTTTCCCCAATTGTGGTTCGGCTGGTGGTTCTGATAGTCCACAAAACCTGGGATAATTCATCCACCCAGTCTCCTTTTGAAGCATTAAGCTTCCTTTTCAGGGTATACTTGATGGTTTTGTTTATAGCTTCAACTTGCCCATTTACCTGGGGATGATATGGGGACGAGAAATATTTCTTGATGCCCAACTCTTCACACATATCTCTGACTTTTTTATTATCAAATTGTCTGCCATTATCTGATATAATTGAATGAGGGATACCAAACCTGCAGATGAGGTTCTTCCATAGAAACTTGGAGATATTTACTTCAGTTATCTTTGCTAGTAGCTCGGCTTCCACCCATTTTGTAAAGTAATTAATAGCAATGATGGCGTAGTTAGCGTTTCCTCTTCCTTTAGGTAGGGGTCCGATTAAATCAATCCCCCATTTTTCAAACGGACAGGGGACTGGAAACTACATTCAGCTCTTAAGAAGGTTGTCTTTGAATGTTGGCGAAGTGTTGGCATTTCTCACATTTTCGGACGAATTGTTGCGCATCCCTTTTCAAGGTGGGCCAGTAGTATCCTTGCCTAGGTACTTTTTGTGCCAACGACCAACCTCCAGTATGATTGCCACAAAAACCTTATGAATTTTCCTAAGTACATAGTCTGCATGTTCTCCTCCGATGCATCTCAGCAGAGGTAATGAAAATCCACGTAAATGGGTAGCTCTTCTCCTGAGTTTTTTTTAGCTTCTTCTCTTTGAAAAGGTAAAGTCTGGTCCTTTAAATAAGATATGATGGGTTTCATCCAGGGAGGAGTATCTTCTGCCCACATCACCGTCTCTCCGATCTCAATTGAGGGTATGGGTAAGTGTTCTATTGGGACAACAGTGAACAGCTCAGAATATTTGCAACTTGCCAACTTAGCCAGTGCATCAGCGTGAGCATTGTGGGACCTCGGTATTTGCATTAACTGGAACTTTCGAATGAAGTGACAAAACTCACCACAAATTTATATAGGCTGCCATAGTTTTGTCCCTGGCTGAAAAGTTTCCATGAACCTGGCTAACTATTAGTTGGGAATCACTGATAATTATGAGCCTCTTGATTTGCAACTCTTTGGCTAATCGAAGGCCAGCTAAAAGAGCTTCATACTCAGCCGCATTGTTAGTTGTTTTGAAGCCGAACATCACAGCGCATGTTAGTTTGTACCCTTCTGGACTAACCAATATAACTTATGCCCCTGACCATGACATCCAGAAGACCCATCAACTGATAGCCTCCATATTTGAGGTTCGGAGGGTTCCATTTCTTCTTCGACGTTTGGAACATGGGTGAATTCCGCCACAAAGTCAGCTAGGGCTTGCCCTTTGACGGCTGCCCTTGGTTTGTAGGTGATGTCGAATTCACTGAGTTCAACAGCCCATTTGAGTAATCTTCCAGAAGCATCAACCCTAGCCGTTGGATTAAGATCCAAACCATCTAACCGTACGTCTAGAAACTAAGATTGAGCCACCTATTGCCCCAGACGCTTCGAATTCAAAGGTCCAGATTAAGGCGTCAGGCACACGCACCCTTTCGTGTCTAGAATATAAATGGGAAGCAGAAGAGCCATGATTATGCATTAAATGTAGCGGCTGCTACGTGTATTGAAAATTGCATCATCATGATTACTTTCCCTTGGAATCGGCCAATAGCATCAAATCATTGAGGCACCATCTTTAAGGACTCCTCGTGCTTCTCATAGATTGTTCAAGAGAAATGAACTCCTCGTAAATATCTGTTCGAGGCTATTTTGTTCACGGCCAGTGTTCTAAAATTCTTCAAAA
>CAIGRQ010099877.1:0-10761 GCA_903798375.1 Fraxinus sp. D2006-0159 | reverse complement strand
GTGATCAAGAATAAAAGAATAAAAAGAAGACAAGAATATGACAGAGGAATTAGGAGATTTTATTGCACCACAAGAAATAATGGAGAAGAGAGAAAATTACAAAGATCCTATAATTCTAGTAATCTATGTTTTCACATGTAATTATGTTACAAAATTGTATAGAAGAGCTTAATATTTATAGGAAACATGTAGGGGACGTCCAAGATCTCTTGATAGAGTTGTTGATGAAGTAGGATGCCAAAAAATGAGTCCAAAACGAAGTATAAGAAAAAAATGCGAACATGTTACTGTAGCAGCGCTCAAACGCTAAGTTTCAGGTTAATATTCTAGAATTCAATTATTTCAAACACATCCACAAAAGAATTCGAATCACATCCAAATTCTAACAATTCATGTACAAAAAAGGCTATACATTAGCATATTTCTACATTAGGTGAAAAGAATGTTTCTTTTATAAGTGAAGATTCATTTTCCAGAATATTTGGTATTCCAAAAGGACCGTAAAATATTATTCGAACTTCAATAAGATCAGGGTTTGCCTAATTGTCCTTAACAATAAGGTGACGGATAAGTCTTCAAGAGATTTAATCGCATAAAGTCAAAATATGAGGCTATTGCAGTTGATAATTAAAAATAAAAAATAAAAAATAAAATAATTAAGGTGAGGAGAAGGTATATCGAACCTGCTTTTATATGTTTCTCATTAGTTGAGACCATTTCGCATCTTTGAATTCTTATTGAATCGAGAAATATGTTTGATTTTTAACGGTAAATTTTCTTTGGAGTGTATCTCATAGATCAAGTTGACCTTTAAATCTATTGAAATGTATCAACGTGTTGGGCCTGGCTTGTTGACCAAATCTGTCATTTGAAGGTTAAACACAATCTCTAGGTCATAAGTGAAATCTTAAGAGGGTGTTTGGTGTAAATTAAAATTAGATATTTTTAGTAGATTGTGATTTAAATTTTTGAAATGTGTGGTTGAAAATTTGTGAGACCTATAAAAGATGTGGTTAATATTGATTATTTGATATTGACTTAGATTGAAATCGAATTTTAATCCGTACCAAACAAGGCCCTAAGTTTCCTTCGTGTGGAGAATGTAATCTTGTAAGCTATATTGAGTGGGTGTTTTTGGGCAAACCTTTGGATTAATCAAGTTGTAACCAAGCTTTTAAAGTTGGTTCCTAGTGTATTGGAGCCAAATATACTTGATTTTGGAGCTCCAATTGAGATTATCCATTTGGTGAACTCCGAGCCTGAACACAATTGGGACGAACATATCTTGTGTTAATTATTTGCGATTTAATTTACATTGCGTATAATATAACCCAAGAGAATCATACGTTCTAGTTGCAATAGGTTTTTCTTCTTTTGTAGGAATATCATGAATTCTTTCATTAGAAAGAGTAGCTCAACCATGTACTCTATACATCACGGTCTCGTTACTTCACCAACTTGGTCATCTCATCAAACGTGTCAAGTTGACATGATATTTGCACAATTATTTTACATCCTTCTTGTCCTCTTATTCATAATCACACAAGAAATCTTATCCTCTCAAGGAAAGAAAGAAGCTCTTTTTTATCAAATTATGAAAAATAAGCTGATTTTTTTTTTTAAAGACATGCCTCGGCATGTTTGGCAACTACTTATTTTTCATTTGAAGTTGTATATGACTTTTTTTGTTATTTATGAATTTTATTCATATATGGATTTTTTTTTTAAAAAAAAAAATATTCAATCCTCCCTTAACCTAAATTCATGACTTTATCCCTTAATGTCGCCCTAATTTACCCCCACAAAATAATTACATTATGAAATATTGACTAGTGAAAGAATGTCTCCCATTTTAATGGGGATCGAACCTCCACTTTCTATGTGGAAAGTTCCCATTAATACAACTAGACCTAAGTGGTCTTTACCACAACTTCAACATCTATAGTCTATACTATGACCAAAAATAGTTCATCTATAGAAATAAGACTTGTTTAATTTGTCTGAAATAAAATTATGTACAGTAATAAAACTTGATTCATTGTGCTGTAAATATTAAAATAATGTCTTATTAGGTTTTTGTTTAAGTTTGATTGGACTATGTTTCAAGGATTATGATGTTTGATAGAATTTACATTTTTTAAGTGCAAAGAATGGTTTAAAACAAACAAGAATCTTGATTTGGTCTAACCAAAGAACCCTTGTCTATCCTTTTTTTTTTGGTTAAAAATATGAAGGGATTAATAAGTCTTTTTACTCAAAGCTAACGAGTTTTTTGGTCGAATAGAAGGTTGGCAAAAAAAAAAAGAAAAATACAAATAAAAAAGTTAGAACAGAAGTACAAAAATGAGTAAAAGTTAGGAACCTTGTACAATTAAAATAGGGTGACGATAACAAAAATTGTGGTATGAATATATTTACGCTAAAAGCTTTGCCCTTTTAACTATTTGTAACCCATAAGAAAAGGTAATGCAAATGATCTTATCCCTTTTGAAATACATATTTCAGTATAATTTTTATCCTTGTTCAATTATGTATCTTAATTGACAAAACATAATGATATAGACTATTTAGCCTATGGTTTGGTTCGCTTTTTTTTTTTTTAAACTCATTTTTAATCGCGCATTTCATAGTGCCCACAATTTTTTAATAATAAATTTTATTAATTTTTTTCAAAATCTACTAAAAATCTGATTTTTAATTAAACCAAACAGGAGCTTAGTTGACAGTATAAATTGTTTGGTAATTTTCGCTCCAAGTGATATTTTCTTCTTGTCTAGAATGGTCGGTTTTATACATTACAATAATCACTAGCTACACTGATCATATAATATAAAGTTTTGATATATTAGGTCTTCGATTTTTCTTCTGACATTTGAATCATCAACCATTGTTTCATGTTCAAAATAGACCACAAATTTAAAAGAAGAAAATTTTATCCACATTTAAATCATGAAGTGAGACATATGACACCATAATGCACGAACCAATTCTAGACATCGAATTATTTAGCAGAATAATTCATATATTCTATGGTGAATGTTTAGTCGAGACCTTATGCGCGTTAAATAAACGTGCAAGAACCCTTATGTTTTACAATTTTGTAATACCAATCAATTTTTCGTTTCGTTTCGTTTCACTTTTCTTTTCATTTACTGTATCTCACACCTCATAACGTTGTTACTAATTTTTGTTGAAAATTAATACTACCGTGTAAATTTTTTTCCGTCAGTATTTAGCTACATTTCATATGGATTGTAGTTCGAAAAGTACCTGATTGCAGTATGACTCCTCTTAATAATGTTGACCTTTTAAGATAGAACCCCAAATCTTAACAGACTTTGATACCATATTAAGATTTGTGGTCCATCTTAAAAGGTTAACATTATTAAAAGAAGTATCCCAAACTTTTATAAATTGATTTATGTTTTCTTCTTTTATTCGATGTGAAATTTTATCCCTTAACATGTTCCTGCAAAATGATGGCTCGTTTGAGCAGACCAATTTTGAAATTCGCGTGCTCAATTTTTTTGAGTCTTAATCGGGTCGAATTGCTCGTTGGAGTTTAACGGAGCTTTGATACCATGTTAAGATTTGTAGTTTCATCTTAAAAGATCAACCTTATTAAGAGGAGTAACTCAAACTATTTATAAATTGGTTTATATTCAGTATGAGATTTTATCTCTTAACACATAACAAGAACAATTTTGTAATACCAATCAATTTTTCTTTTCATTTACTGTATCTCACATCTCATAACGTTGTTACTAATTTTGTAGAAAATTAATACTACCATGTAAAACTTTTTCTGTCAGTATTTAGCTACATTTCATATGGATTGCAGCACGAATAGGACCTGATTGCAGTATGGCTTATTAGCTCAGTTGATTAAAACGTCGTGCTAATAATGCAAATTCGCAGGTTTTACACTTACATTGGCCATTTTCTATTATACTTCTACTTTTCTTTATAAAAAAGTTGCCGACATGATGCACTCATCAACAAATTTTAAACATATGAATTAGGGTTTCAGTTGGTGGCTCAAAGTCAAACTTTTTTTGATTAATTACTTAATCTAATCCCTTTATTAAGCACTTGATTGTCATGAGTGCCTAATAAACTTGAAGTGTCTGCCCTATAAAATATCTAATGAGCTTTGGACACACGTATTTCCACTTGTTTAAGATAAGTTAAATTGTGGGATAAGTAGATTAGTTGACTTGCAAAAAGATTCATTGCATGGTGCTATAGTGTGAATCTTGTTCATTTTCTTGGAATTGTTTTAGCACGTGTTGAAGTATGTATTATCCTCTCCTTCGAAAAACGATTAGAGCATTAATTTCAGTACACTAGCTAAAAAGTTTGAAAAAATGACTTGATAAAGTTGCAAGTGGACAACTTTGACCACATTTGAGTGGAACTCATTAATCGATTTCAAGGTTAAGAGATTGAACATATTTTCCTTCGTTGAAAAGATGTTCATAGTATATTTGTTACTCAAAATTATATTTGGATATGAAAAACTAAAGTAAAAAAATCATTTAATCAGGAAAGTGTTGGAAAATGGAACTGATATAAGATAGAAATTACGCGGTTGATCTTGCTACGTATACATCAAAATTTACATAATGCTACATAAAACTTTATCATTTGTTAGCTTTTTAATCAAATACTTTCCCTCCACATCATTTCGATCACTCGTACAAACAGCAAAATCCTTAAGTATTCATGCGTTTAGGTCAGTAATAGTCTGATATATGACAATTTTCGGAGGAAATCTCCAAATGTTCGTCTCCATATATTTCCGACGGAACTATCATGATTCTAAGATGAAACGTGCAAGAATTCCTTAAACTACACAAACAATTAAGAAATCCCCAGTGGATGATATCATGGAATAGTTATCCTGTTTTTAATTATAAGTTTATGCATGAAACAGCTCATTAATTACAGCAGCCATGGCCAAAATATTAGTTTATGATCAAGAACATAGTGGAAATGCCACTCATAGAACCCACCAATGAAATCTCCTCAGTATCCCCTTCTTCTTGCTTATAAATTGAAGCCATTCCCCCCAACCAAAAATCATCACAAATTTGCTTTCCTTTCAGAAAATGGATCATAAGTTCTTTTGCCTTTCTGCACTTTTTTGCATAATCTGCTTATTTTCAGCCATTAATGCCAGACCCGATTACAGTTACCCTGATAAACCGGCTGATAATGGAATGTTGAGTTACAGTTTTTATGATAAATCTTGCCCTAATTTGAACATGATAGTGAGGTCGGGTGTTTGGGCTGCATACAAAAATGACGCCAGAATTGCAGCATCCCTCCTTCGCTTGCACTTTCATGATTGTTTTGTAAATGTAATTAATTATTTTAATTTCTCCTGNCTAATTTGAACATGATAGTGAGGTCGGGTGTTTGGGCTGCATACAAAAATGACGCCAGAATTGCAGCATCCCTCCTTCGCTTGCACTTTCATGATTGTTTTGTAAATGTAATTAATTATTTTAATTTCTCCTGTTTTTATCAGATTTTTCATGTTTCTATATCGTTTTTGAAGGCTTTCATTTGAGTTAGCAACTGTTTAAAGTAGAAGTGTCAAAGGCCCAGGTAAACCCGATCCAAGCTTGACCATACATGGACTTGGGCCCGCCCCAGCCCCTAGGTACAACTTGTGAGTGGACTCGGCCTAAGAACAGGTTGTCAGTATTTTAGTGGGCCCGTCTCGCCCCTAGGTATAACTTGTGAGTGGACGAGGCAACGAGCAAATTTTCTTAATCTTCAATAAGATTTTTACGTCATATGCTTTCTTCTCCAATTGATGGACCAATCCTTTTTGACCTAATCTAGAGACACATGACCAAATTTTTATGCTTTTCGTCTCATCCTTTCTAGTTCAAGATATTAAGTACCCTAAGATTAGTGACTAGAAGTCGAGTTTCTCTTAAAAAAAGTGTGTCTATTTAGTCATTATTTGATGTTATTCATGAATAGAAAGAATAGGCTCGCAGTTATGCACACGATAGCGAACTAAATTTTAGTTTGTTTTTATTTATAGAGTTGTTCATTCTTGAACTTTTGTGTAGGGATGTGATGCTTCTATACTTCTTGATGACACTAAAGATTTCAAAGGGGAGAAGAATGCTTCGCCTAATCGCAATTCAGCTCGAGGATATGATGTTATTGAGAGCATAAAAACAGATGTAGAAAAAGCTTGCCCATCCATTGTATCATGTGTTGACATATTGGTTCTTGCTGCAAGAGAGGCAGTTGTTATGGTAAGTAAAATTCTCAAATAAATTGAATTTCGATATAAAGTGTGTCATATAAATTCTTCTTAGTTATCACTACGTTTAGACTCTACGAAAAGTATAATTAAATCAAATTAAACAAAATGGAATATAATCAATTAGGAAAAGGAAAAAATGAACTTGGGATTTGTATTAATTTGTGTTTTGTGTCTCAATTTTGCATAGTCTGGTGGGCCAAATTGGCCTATTTCATTGGGTAGAAGAGATGGAGTAACTGCAAGTGAGAAAGCAGCAAATGAGCAGTTGCCATCACCTTTTGAGCCACTGGAAAATATTACTGCCAAATTTGTATCTAATGGTCTTGATGTCAAGGACACGGTTGTCCTTTCAGGTACTTAATTCTTTGTTTTCTTTACTAGTATTATCAAGGAAAAAAAATTGATTTTATGAATGTGAATCTATTAGTGATTGAAGGCATAAGCCATGATTGTATGTTAGACTACACAAGATAATTCAAAAATCTTATCTCCGATTGAAGCTTAGTACATCACCTTGTTAAATTCATCCATGTTATTGACTGATTTTGAAGAGTATGATAATCACTTCGACGTATGAAAAAGAGGGTTGTTAAAATGGCCAGGGCGGCCAAGCCCTCCCCACCGAAACCCTAATACTAGACTGAGCTATGGTTGGCCCGATTTGAAATTGAATACCTTTTATGTTATTTCAAGAATTGAATAACTCCTACATATAGGGGAAAGGGTGTCAAAATTGGTCACATTATTCAGGCATGGCTGATGGCTATACGCCGAGTCATGAGCTAGCCTGCCTATGGTTTAAACATGATTTGACATATAAAAAGAAAAAGAAAAAAATTTATTTTTGATATTGAGTTTCGTCACCAAACATGTTCTAACTAATAAAAGTTAATTTCTTGTCTTGATGTTGTAGGAGGACATACTATAGGTTTTGCTCAGTGCTTCACATTCAAGAGAAGACTCTTCGACTTCAAAGGCACAGGCAAGCCAGACCCAACACTTGATTCCTCGTTACTCTCAAACTTACAAAACTTCTGTCCAAATATTGACGGATCAAACAACAAAACTTCTCCACTGGACTCTCAATCTGTGTACAGATTTGATAATATGTATTACAAGAACATCATCAACAATGCAGGCCTTCTTGAATCTGATCAAGCTTTGATTGGGGACCCAAAAACTGCAGCCATGGTTAAGGATTACAGTGCAGACCCGTTTCTTTTTTCAAGGGATTTTGCTGCATCAATGGTGAAGCTTGGGAATATTGGCGTGTTAACGGGACAGGCTGGGCAAATCAGAAAAAAATGTACCTCTGTCAACTAGTTTTTTCCTTCTTGAATCTAAACATGTTGTGGATTTTCTATATTGACCACCTTTCCCCATCTTTCCTCTAAAAAATAGTGTTTTAGTTTTAATGATTTTCTATGCTGTAAAAGAAAATTTCATAATATGAAGTTAAAATATATGGGTGCATGGAAACTTTTATCGTGATTGTTGAGTTGAATTGGACAGGTTTTTATAATATTGAGGAAGAACAATTCAACTTGATCTCAGACATATGGTTATTCACTCGTGGGAAATTCACACAAAAATGAAAAAAATAGTGGGGAGAATTGAAAATTATTGATTTTTGTTATATATTGCAAAATACAATTTAAATGAGTGGGAAAGAAAAATACGATAAATGTTATCAAAAAGAATAATGTCATTTATCCTAATTGAGGTTACAACTTCAGTCTAGGCTCTAAAAGATAGGTTCAATAAAAGGTAAAATTAAATGATTTATTTAATTTTATATATCATTTAATCTCACATTAACGTCACATAGAATGGAGTTGAAACTCTGGTGAGGATGAATAACATTACTCTATCAAAAAATACAGCAATGGAAAAATTAAAGGAAGAAGCTGATGAATATAAAATTCGACAAAGGCTTGAGCACGAAGAATATATCGTTGCCCTCAAACGATATTTACCTCATCCACAATGCTTTTAATGAATTAATTGGAAAATAGTTTGTAGGATTAAACAAGCCTTTAATGAAGATTACCAAAAGCAAATGAATCTTCAAATGAACAAGTGAAAAAGAGGAATTTGATCATGTAGAGGGACAAAAATTTATTTGAAAAGTTGGATTAATAATATAATGATTTTTTTATTCATTCATATATTTTGGGATGAACGCAACAAGTATTTATAGATTTCAATCATCCCATACGAAGTGGTTCCAATTTCAAAGTAAGAGGTGCAACATTTCATCAATAAACCACCTTAATATTCGAGAAAACACCGTCAACAGTCACATTTTTTAACCATGCGACCGCATAGACTATAACCATTTGATAAACATGTAAATCATAAATTGATGCCAATGCCAACAAGATCCTTATCGGGGTTATCCTAGCCACAGGTGTATATGTGTCAAACTAATCTATTTATTCTTTCTGATGACACCCCTTAACTACTAATCTAGCTTTGTAAGTATTAAGAGTTCCATCGGAATTGTATTTCTTTCTAAACACCAATTTGAAATCAATAGCCTTAGAACATTTTGGTAAATCAACTATTTCTCAAGTGTTATTTGAAATAATAGAATCCATTTCATTATTTATCGCCTCTTTTCAGAATATACAATCTCTAGAAGACATTGCTTTCTTATATGTTTTAGGATCACTTTCCACTTGAAGAACAAAAGGAGTTGTTCTTACAACGTCCTTCCTATCTTCTCTACTAAGTAGAAATAAATAAGTCGGGAATTTATTTCATCTGATCATAGACCTTTTTTCTGGTTCTCTTACTTCTTCGAGGTTCATATTCAACATCTCTTGTAGATGTCTCTTCTTATGGTTCTATAGAATTCGGAATGTCTTCATTATTTTGAGATTTTCTTGCTACTAATACATTTTCGAAAAATATATCATTGTCATCAAATGATATTTGCCTCTTCGATAATGCTTTTAAGGATTTAACTGGTAAATAGTTTGTAGGATTAAACAAGCTTTTAATGAAGATTACCAAAAGCAAAGTGAATCTTCAAATGAACAAATGAAAATGAGGAATTTGATTATATAGAGGGACAATTTTATTTTTTTTTTTGAAAAGTTGGATGAATAATATAATATTTTTTTAATTCATTCATATATTTTGGGATAAGCATAATAAGTATTTATACATTTCAATCATCCCATACGAAGCGATTCCAATTTAAAAGCAAGATGTGCAACATTTCATCAATAAACCACTAGAAAATTCGAAGAAACCTAGCCAACAGACACATTTTTTTAACTATGCGACCACATAGGCTATAACTATGCGGTCGCATAGTTCTAGCATTTGCTACCCGAAGTATTTCCTACAAACTATTATGTAACCGCAAGCCTAAATAGCTTATACAGTCGCATAGACCATTTCAGGGCACGATTTTTCTTCTTTTTCTTAATTCATCCTTCATCTACTTATATGATTTTAAACAAAAACATTACAACAATAAATTACCGCACGCTCATGTAATTTTTTTAGTAGAGGGCAATTTTGAATTTCACTTAGAAAACTTGCTCTTGGCAAAGTATTTAGTTATGAATTCCCCCTAATTTGTTTGTAGAGGGTAATCTTGAGAAAGAAATAAATCAACATAGCTCGGTTGTCGGTCATTGACAAGCATCTGAATAAATTGGCGAAGCAACATGTTGACACGAGTCATTGCCTATGGTCTTGACAAGAAGGCAACTAGCATTGACGAGATGAATGTGCGAGATTTTCATATTGGAGATGGAACTTTCGGGGTTTCTCTTCAAATCATGAGTCCAAGTATCAATATCATCTTTCATAAGTGTGTTTTTACACACTAATTGTAGGTCACAAATATGGATAATTGTTAATAAATATGTGGAATATAGTTTAATTCGATGTAATTTGTGTTTTGCAGGATAACAATAATGAATATGGTGGAAATTAGGAGAAAATTGGAAAAGGGACTAAAACGAAAGAAAACAAAGTTCAGGGGTCAATTGCAAATAATCAAAAGATGACTCGAAGGAGAGATCGAAGATGTGAAAATGTCGAGATCAAAGTGATTAAAGGGATGAAACATTGGAAGAGGAAGAAGTTGGAAAAGAGGTCGAGAAGTGCACAAGTGAGTTCAAGGACCAAATTGCCACATTTTGGAAGACAGTTAAGCTATGTGGTCGCATAGTTTAAAACCTATACGGTCGCATAGGAGCAAATTCCAAGGTGCAGTCCATGAAATCTATGCGGTCGCATATGAATGTACTATGCGGTCGCATAGTTAAAGAGTTTGACGAAGAAATTCTAGTTTCCTATTTTGATTGAAATACTTATGGAAACAAATCTTGTGATGTATATAAGAACCCTAAGGTCATCCAAAACGTGGGGGAGGAGTTTTATCAAGGTTTTCAGAGAGAAAAGAGGCAAGAACGAGGAGAGTAACACCACGACGCGAAGATTTAATT
>CAIGRQ010099819.1:0-10186 GCA_903798375.1 Fraxinus sp. D2006-0159 | reverse complement strand
AAATTAATTCTTAAACAATATAAACTAAGCAAACGTGCATTGCACGTTGCTTAAACCTAGTTATGTAAATATATAGCTAAAATGAATACGAAGAAAAAAAAAAGGGTTTTCTAGATAATGATTGTCAAATATGGGCTAACACTTCTCTTTAACTTCTGTTTGGTTCAAATAAATGTTTAGATTAAAATTTAAGTTAATATCAATAATTAACTTTCAACAAACTATTAAAATTATACTTATTGTTTAAACCAAACAGGACTTAAACTCGTCTTGGGTCAATAATTCTATTATAAATTTTTAATAGCATGTTTGGCTAATCTCGTAAAAGTAAGGTTAAAATAGTGATGGCATTTGATAGGTGTGTTTTACGCACTTATTTTGATCACGAAACGTAGACAATGGTTGATAAATGTGTTGGAATATAGCTTCATTCCATATAATTTGTGTTTTGTAGGACAACGTTGATCAATGTGCGAAAAAATATGAGAAACGAGCAAAAAAAGGGACTAAAATGAAAGAAGATAAAAGTTTAGGGATCGAGATGCGAATAATCGAAAGATGACCCGGAAGAGAAATTGAAGACGTGAAAACCTCGAAGATAAATTGAGCAACGGAATGAAACATTTGAAGAAAATGAAGTGGGAAAGGAGTTCGAGAATCGTGGAACGGAGTTCGAGGATTAAAATGCAAAATTTTGGAAGTTAGTAAAGTTATGCGGTCGCATAGGTTGCTTCAGGGAATTCCAAGGCCAAGTTGAAGTGTTCTATGCAGTCGCATAGTTAAACTTCGACTGGAAATTTCCGATTTCCTTGTACGCGTGAAATTCTTATAAAAACAAAATCTCGGGACACTATTTGAACTCTAGATTCGTCCAAACGTAAGGAAGACATTCTCAAAGACTTTTGGAGCAGAAAACGAGCCAAAAATACGAAGATCAAAGACCAGAACACGAGAACAAATTCAAGAATTATATTGGGTTATGTCGATTTTTCAATATTCTTCTTGTTCTCTTCTTCTTAACGTTAAGAGAATGATGAACTATGTAATATAAATTTTTAATCTTTAGTTCTACATTCTTGACATCAAAAGCAAATTTTTGGATATTAAATAATTTATAGGGAAAATTGCAGCAGCGATCCCAAACATTTCGATTTTTAGTAGACTTTATCTTAACCTTTAGTTTATACCACCATAGGTCCCAAACATTTCATTTTGTTGTATAGCAAAGATAAATGGATTACATCTATTTAATCGTTAGTTGACTAGAGAAGTTGATTTTGACTTAAAAGGGACAAAGTGGTAACTTTGCTATTTTAACATAAAATAGTAAAAAGAAAAAAGAAAACGCAAAGAGTTGTTCATCATCTTCCTCCTATTCTCCTCTCCCTCCATCCCATCCTACCTAGTGAAACCCAAACCAAAACCAAATCAGCGTCGTCCATCCTTCCACAACCACCGTCGTCCCCTTACAGCCTCCACGTTCATTGTCCTCTCCTTATTCAACCTAACCGAGTATAACTTATACAACATTGTTAAAGCATCTTTTTCCATCTACTCGACCTACTTATAAACAGTGCCACTAATGGAAGTATTGTATCGCAAGCACCAATTGACAATTTATTATCTTCAATCAAAGCCAAGCTTAACAAAGAGCATGATGCGTTCTGTTTGGAAGTCTCTGTACCTGTTTTAATACGTAAATTAAGGATTTTACTGCACATGCATCTATGATCGAACTTTTGTTGCTTTCAAGAAGTGAGAGATTAAGTAAAGCCGTGACTGCGTGTTCTGAGTCATTGGATCCGAGCACCGAAGCAGTAGGATCAAAGCGGGTACTACATCGGATTCTCCAGTTAAAGCCCGATTATCATCTCGCTTTTTTGCCAATAGTCTCAATTTAGCTGATGCTAACCTTTTAATTGCAACTGAGGACGATTGCAATGGGTTGTGGAGTGAGAGGACGGTGTTGATTTGGTTTGGGTTTGGCGGGGTAGGGTGTGATGGAGGGGAAGATGATGAACAGTTCTCTTTTTTTTTTATGTTAAAATAGCAAAGTTACAATTTTGTCGTATTTAAATTTGGTCAAAATCAATTTCTCTAGTAAACTAACAGTTAAATTGATGGAAACCATCCACTTGTCCTTGCGCTACAATAAATGAAAGGTTTGAGACCTCGGTGGTACAAACTAAAGGTTAAGGTAAAGTCTGCTAAAAATTGAAAGGTTTGGGACTATTGCTACAATTTTCCTTAATTTATATGATTTTCTTTTCTCTACGATTATTATGCACGCTAATTATGTGAATTTGGTGGCTTATTTCATGCATCTGAAAGAAGAGGAATATGTTCGACATATATAAATTATCATAGGGTCCGATAAGGGGATATAAATATACCGCTATATCTTATGTAAATATTTAAGTGTTCATAAAGACTCATGCATTCTTGTATATTCGCATCCGTCATAGAGATAATCGGGTCATATATGAGAATATGTTTGATATTACTCGAGAGAGGGTGTTGAATAATTCAGGAACATTGATTCGTCAATATATCATCGTGTTGTCAAAGTGTATAATTAATTTAAAACGAATTATTAAATAAGGATTCGTGATTATAACACATTCGTATCAAATTAAAACACTCCAATTTACATTTAACGTCGTTTGCATTTAATTTAGTTAATTCATTTTTTAATTGCATACTTAGCGCCTGTTTGTTTCCGATTTCAAGCAAAATTTGTACCGTTGTTACAGTGTTGTGGCCACAATATTTGACTTTGTTGTGTCATAGTGGGGCCCACAATTTTGGAAAAAAGGGTCAAAAAATCCATTTTCTTGTTGAAATAATTTCTCCGAGACATGCCCTTATTATTATTTTAGTTATAATTTCATCACAACAAACACGTCGTTTTCGTGGGACGATATTCAGACTTAAAATCCACTTTATTACTTGTTAACGAATCGTACACTTGCAGTGATTTGAATTCGAAATATATTTTCGTGAACAACATTAATCGAAGTCATTGAAGTAAGGGCGGGAGACCTTGCTAGCATTTCAACCAATTTGTTTTCTTTTATTGTATAGCTCCTATTTGGTTTAATTTTTAAAAAAATATTAAAAATTTAGATTAAATTCAACAAATCTTTTTTTATCAACTTCTAAATTAATATATTTTATCAATTTTTATTAAAATTTATTAAAAAATAAATTTTTAACTAAGCTCTTGTTTGATTTTCAGTATTTTTAAAATATATTTTTCTTTTTCTTATTGTTAATTTTACATTCTTTAATAAAATAATACTACACGTAATTTCAAATTTTTTTTTCTTATTTTTTAATCATTCATTTTTTATGAATTTACTATTTTAAAATAAAAATAAGGTTAAAACAGAAACTAAATGGCATATAGTATATTTTAATTTTTAAAGTTTTTGGATTTCAATTCAAGCATATGTTTGGTACACATTAAAATTTTCATTCTCATTCTTTTACTCATTTTCAACAACATATTTTTCAATAAAATAATATTTTTCATCACATCAATAATTTTTCCTTCTTTTTAAACTACACATTCTCCATCAATCTACTATTTTAGAATACATTCTTACAAAATAATGTGGCTCAAACACACCTTTAGGCATTGATGGTGTTTATGCTAAAAACAAAATAAAACAAAAGGTCAAGCTCTGTATGCTGGGTTCTTGTTTTTGGTCAACTTCTTGAGTAAATTCATAACAAGTGATAGAGCAAAAAACAGTTAGATCCCGAGAACTCTCCGTAAACAAGCAAGTAAAAGGCTCAATTAATGGCCCTCGGACAAGGAAAATAACATACAGGACACAGACAATCAGAAAGTTGTTCTAAGCATTATTTTTCTGGCAGGTTCAAATGAAGACAAATTTTCTATATTTCACAAGTATTTTTCTTACTTGGACGTCCGGCGGTGAGTAGCAACTTGCTTACGCCATTCACGAATTGGAATCTGTGGTGACAACAATAGGAACTTCTGAAGTGAGTACTCAAATAATTTTAAGGGAATAATTGAAAAGAATATTTCTTGCTGATACTCATTAAGTAAACTTATTTATCAGAGGATATGAATGAAGTGTAAAGGAAATTCTTACAGCAGGGAAGCCGCCATATTCCCCAGATTCGTTGATATTCTTGGTGACACAGCTATTAGCTGCTAATCTGACCTGCAGCACCATTGCCATCAATTTGGTTGGTATCAACATTATGATATTGGACTTAAATTGCAGTCTATGTTAGTGTGTGCAAAAAAACAGTGTGCACGATCATCTCTGAATATATTAACATAATATATACAATATATTATGTTAGGATGAATAAAAGTTGGCATTTGGCATGCAACAGAACTGCGAGCATCTTTAACCGCTGAATTTACCCATTTTTAACAATGCCAAAAGCAAGTTTCTTATTGAGAAACCCGAAGAAAATTGAAGATAATGCTAACAACAAGCACAAGCGAGAATCAAGTGCAAGCCACGTACTTGCAGAAATCAAATAAAAATAGAACATAAATTACGTAGTCCTATATTTACATTTATTATCTATTTGGGCCGGATTAAAATTTGATTTTAATCTAAGTCAAAGTCAAACAATCAATATCAACCACATCTTTCATTAGTCTCACATCTTTTCAACCACACATTTCAAAAACTTCTATCACAATCCACTAAAAATCTTATTTTAATCCACACCAAACACTCTTTTAATATGAGTACAGCACAGTCACAAATTTTTTGAATCCATGTGACCCAATAAAGATAATCCAAGTCTCTATAGAGTACAACTCTAGAATTATGATTACTTTGCAACTTCATAATGTAATTCTTACATATTGAGTACGATATAATTCAATTGAACAATCCCAAGTATTATAATCAAAATTCATGGAGCCGTAAAAAAGCGAGAGCACGAAATGAAGTTGTACGAAAGTAGTCTATAATGAGCAGGACATGCCCACAATTGTATAATACCTTTGAAGCAATGCAGACATGATCACGGATTGCAACTCTTCCGCCTAAAGTGACATAGTCTCCTATCCTGAAAATAAAAGACAGTAAAAAAGAATTCCAAATTTCAGATAGTGATAGCTAACCAAACTTCAAAATGAAGTCAAATCAGGTTACTACAAATTTAATGAGAAATTTTGGAAAAAAAAAAACGTACGTCACTGAACCAGCAATGCCAACTTGTCCACAAACCATGCAGTTATTCCCAATCACAACATTGTGACCTACCTAGAAATTGAAGTACATCAAATGCCTTGAACCCATGAATGAGTTAAAAACCGGCAAGCAAATGAAATCACACCTGAACCAAATTATCAATCTTTGAGTGATTCCCTATTATAGTATCTCGCCAACTGTATGTCCCAAAATGATAAGCAGCAGCATATGCAGTTATATTTTGAAAAATTAAGAAAGTGTAAATAGCATTATGAAATAACTCAAAGTGACAACAATCATTACCTTCCCCTGTCAATGCATGTATTTGCTCCTATTTCTACATGGTTGCCTATCCTTGCTTCCAAGTTCTGGAAATAGAAAAGGAAAGGTTATAGCGGTTGAAGAATAAATATAAAAATACTTGAATGCTGAAGTAGAAATCTGATGTACCCAAAATAAGAAGAGCATACCATTGAAAGAACACAAAGTATAATGCCACTGCATTTCAAACCCCAACCTTACCCAACCCATCGCCAAAAGAAAAGAACAACAGCACAACATATACAGACAAATAATGGATATTTTATTAGTAATTAAAATAACTGGAGAACTCGTATAGACACAAGCTTACTACTTTAGGGCACATGCATATCAACTATCAACAAGTTGGGTTTTACGACTTTCATGCACCAAGAAAGTAGCAATCATTTATTAAAAAATTAAAACAAAATTTGATCAGGAAATTGTCCACTATATAACTAACTTGAGGCTTCTTCACCATGTGCCCTTGTTCATCAACGAAAAACCCAAAACCTGCAAGAAGAGATAATGCAAGGTTCAACTTTAGATGATATCATTTGCAATATTGGTGGTATGCACTTACAACAACAGTGTATGACATATAAGATGTAATATTACGGCCAAACAAAATGTTTACAGTTAGTAGATTAGTATAAATCATAAATTAGTTCTAGTTCCCAGAAATAAAGGACATTTAGCAGTGTGAAAGATTCACCATCTTGACCAATGCAGACGCCATTGTGAATAATACAAAAATCGCCAATTGTGCAATTGGTGAGTACAACATTATACCTGGAGCAAATAAATATCAAGATCAGTGGGGAATCTCGGACAATGGGCGAAAGCCCAATAAAAGTAGATAATGATCTATTAAAATATGAAATATTGTAAATAAAATAATTATAGAAAAAAAAATTGAAAGAAAATGATTGTCTTGGTTTTATTTTTTTTCATTTTATGTAAAATTGTATCGCTGCCTCCTATATTATGTACAATACCAGTGCTGAACACTGATACATGTCCAAGCATAGATTATTAAAGAAAAAAAAAAAGCCTAAGGTCTTGTGCCTAAAAAGCAAAGATCGAAATATAATAACTGAGGCTGAGTAACTAGAGTCTGGCATGGGTAATTAAGCTTAAATGGAAGGGTCTATGTAACATAGGCTAACTCATCTTCAGGTGTGCATATGAACAGAAAAAAAAGGATGTATTTCTATTGCCTCTCGAGGCGCATTTGTTGTGCACAGATGGAGATACACAGTTACGAGGGACAGGAGAGCTGAATGCATAAAGACAAACATTAAGAAAATGTATTCACTTCTACAAAAAACACGATTGGTCGAAGTGTCAACTGTCTCCAGAATAAATGAATTACCCTAGTCTTGTTGATTGACCAACTGTAACAGCAGGTCCAACAATGCTTCCTGATCCAATGTGTGCATTTGCTGCCACAACAGATTTTGAATGAACCAATGCACCAGTTCCAATAAATGCAGTTGGATCTATGCAAGAAAACTTATGAAACATGCCACCTCCATTGTGCCATTTCTGAAATTCTTGGCCATCTGTCTTAGCATCCTCCTTCTCTATCATGAATTTAAAGCATACATTTCATGTGGATTAGTAATTCTGAATAGATTTCAAACTAAAAGAACGCAAGCCAAGGCACGCAATTAAAATTTTAGCTGCTATTATACTTACTTAGATACAGCATCACTCAGATAAAACTCACATGCACAAACATGACTAGATGCAGAAACAAGATATGAATTGATGCTCAATATTATAAGGTTGCTGATACATGGATACGTAAAATTAAACTCATAGGTGATGAAACATGAAAGCATAATTATAAAGTTTCGACATTTATGGCCTTGAAAGAATTTCACAGGCTTTTCCTGTTTCACCCGGTAACAGTAACATATCTGTGCGGCATTTCCACAAATGATTTGTGAGCATGAAAATACTACAGATGACTTGATCTGAAATTCTTACCAATAAGACTGGTTTGGTCCGTTGAGAAGTGCTGTTGAGCGCGAATCCTCAACATGGGTCCTTCTGTGAACATGATACGGAAATGTTCAGTAGTGTGATAGGTGAAAATAGAGGCAGAGGAGAGCATAGTGGATAATTTTGTAATGCGAAATGCCATGGAAATTTGGTTCAGTGGCAAATCGCTGAACTTTATTTCGATTTAGGGGAAGTGCTAAGAGGAATTTCAGATTGTGGGAGGGGAGCAGGACCTGGGATTGAAGGTGACGAAGGGGTGGGGTGAATGTTGCAGTTTGGGTAGTGAAATTATTTGGGTAGCCGTTTCATTTTCTTGTTCCAACTTTTTGTCTTATGATTGATAATGTTTTTTTAAAGATATTAACGAGGTCCCAAAATTACTCTTCATTTCCTCGAATAAAGAGAAGTGTACAGACACAGTTGACAGCATTAGACCATTAGTTGGCAATCACATGTTGTCAAAATTGAAGCCTGAAAATAATTTTTAAAAATAGATGAATATGGCAATGCAAAGTAGGATGTACACATGGAATGATTCCATTTCCTCACCATATTTCCCACCCATTCTTCCTCACCAACTCCATGACTTTTCATTGCTACATTCTTTTGTTTGTTCTTTTGACAGTGGAGAAGTCGTAACATCCACAGTCGGCAAATGCATTCAATCAATGGAACATGACTCTGAAGCAATCACAGTCGATGCTAAAATGCATAAATCAAAAGTTAGAACTGCTTCCAGTGATGTAAAGGAACCAATGGGTGTATAGTATGGAGAAGAGGGAAACGCAAATGACGATTATAAAAAATTACAGAGACCTCGACTTCCATAGAATTCGCCATTTCAACATCAAAAATCATGCGGGGATTTGCAGAAGTAATGTCCACTTCAGCACTTAACACCACGTTCAGGATTCTGAAATGGGAAAACAGATGAAGTTGGTCCGTTGATCTTCAAAGAGCTAGCAATATAACTGGGGATATAAAAGAGTTGGATGAAAGATCCATTGCATTATCAAATAAAGAAAATCTTGCAGAGACAGATTCAAATGAAAGCAAAGAACAAAAAGATTCAAGTTGCGAAGAAGAATTTGATATAATTCAACAGTACCCAGTACTAGCAACTCTCAGGCAGGAAATAGAAAAACAGCAATCAGGAAAATTTTTCAGATGATATCTGAGATCCTTAACATTTTTTTTTCAATCTTTTGATCTTTCGTTATATATCTTTTGTGGTATATGGATTATGGTGATGAACAATAAGTATATTAGTAAATAAAAGATATGATATTTATGTCATTTTATTCGTGGTTATTTACATAAATAAAAAAATTGTAACGACCCTTTAAAATTTTAATTTTATATTTTATGATGTGGCTAATATGAACCAACTGAAAAACAAAAATAAAAGAACGCTTAAAATGAACTAGTTATAGCAATTTGCGGGTGAGCGTTGAGGGAACAAGAAGTTTGGACTTTGGAAGGTCCAATGGTTGGAAAATACCTCCCATGTTTCGCAACTTGTCCATGTGCACTTCCGTATCAACCATAACTCTCAACTTCAATCCATAAAAGTAGTGTGAAAGTTTGAATTATCCAAGTCACTCAATAGTGGAAAACTAAGCATATATTTGAACTCCATTTTTCTAAAAACTCATTTTCTTTTCTTATTTTCAATTACACATTCTTCCCATAAAATAATTTTACATATAAATCCCAAAATTTATTACTTTCTAACTACACGTTCCACCCAAAAAAAAAATCACCATTACAAAATTTATTTTCAGAAAAATGGTGTTCAATCTAAATTCTAGGGTTGGACAAAAGTCTCGAACCGAACCGAGTGGTTCTTCATAAGTTAAATACTTGAACGGGTACTCGAATCAAGAATCGATGGGTTTGAGTCGGATCTCGGGTCTAGACGAAGAACCGAATAAGAACTGAAACTCTGAAACTAAATATTTTTTTATTGAATTAATTAAATTATTTTATTTTTTTTAAATAAATTAACAACTTAATTAAATAAATCAAACCGTTTCATAATTTTAATTTTAAAGTTAAAATCATTTTAAAGTCCGTTAGCTCATTTTAAAGACAAGAAACAATGAAGTTTGTTTGGGATCCATTTGCAGTTTTTGTAAAGAATNAAATAAATTAACAACTTAATTAAATAAATCAAATCATTTCATAATTTTAATTTTAAAGCTCAAATCATTTTAAAACCCGTTAGCCTATTTTAAAGATAAGAAACAATGGAGTTTGTGATCCATTTGCAGTTTTTGTAAAGAATATGGACCTCCGTCATAATTATATCTTAATAATTGATATGATTACATGGCTATTTGAATTTACTCATTAAATTTAAAGTTTTCAAACGAGATAAAATTCTAAAACTATTTATCTCTCCTGAAACTCTAAACAATTTCCATTTTCCACAGTCGCCAGGGGCGGACCTAGAGATAATTTTGAGTGGGGACGAGATTAGAGGCGAAGCCAGCCCGTCAAAGTAGAGGGGTCCAAAGTTGAAGGGGTGGGGGGCTACGCGCTGCCCCCGAAATTTCTTTTTGAATTGTTGAATAATTTAAATTTAGTTGCATTATCCCAACTAGTTAATGCTATATAGGCCATGAACGAAGTCTCTCACCATCAAACCCACAAATATATTCATTCTGACCATGCAACAGTTT
>CAIGRQ010099809.1:0-21370 GCA_903798375.1 Fraxinus sp. D2006-0159 | reverse complement strand
TTCCACCTTTACAATCAAACGAACCCTTATAGTTAACAAAGAATTCAAACTTACTACTAAAGTCTTAATTGATTTTGGTGTTGATCAAAATTGTATTAAGAAATATCTTATCCCTACAAAATATTTTGAAAAGACTATTGAGCGTCTTTATGGTGCTAATTGCAAAAAATCAAATATTGAATATAAACTTTCAAAAGCTCATATTTGTAATTCAAATATATATTTTATTTAGTTAAAAATTCAAACCATGAAGTTTTACTTTGTACTCTTTTTATTGTTCAAATTTACCCATTTTAAACTGATTCAAAAGCACTTTCTACAAATATTTTTCAAATTTACAAATCCTCATTCTCATAAAAATGTTAATTCCTTGAAAGAAGTATCAATTTCAAAAATTATTAATAATATCATTTTCTTAAAAAAATATATATTTAATTACTCAAAAAAGACATTAAATTTAAAAAAATTGGAGAGTAATTACAAAACTTTTCGATAAAAGGAAAAATTTCAATTTTTCAAAAGCAAATTGAAAGTGAAATATATTTATCGTTCCAAATGATTTTTGGGATAGAAAGAAACATGTTCTTTCACTTCCTTACATTTCTGATCTTCATAAGTCAAGTATTCCTACAAAGTACCATTCGATTCAAATGATCAAGGAATTGCTTGATCACTACATCAAGGAAATTAATGATTTACTTGATAAATGATTAATCCGTCCAAGTAAATCACCTTGGAGCTGCTCAGCATTCTATATCAATAATTCCGCGAAAATTGCACGAGGCATTTCTCGTTTAGTCATCAATTATAAGTCTCTCAATAGAATTCTTCAATGAATTAGATATCTATTACTTCAAAAGAAAGATCTGTTAAACAGATGATTCAAATATGTTATCTTCTCTAAATTTGACATGAAGTCAACTTTCTGGCAAATTCAAATTAAAGAAGAAAACAGATATAAAACTGCTTTCAATGTCCCTTTTGGATAATGTGAGTGGAATGTTATGACGTTCAGTGTAAAAAATGCTCATTTTGAATTTCAAAAAATTATGAATGATTTATGAATGATATTTTTAATCCTTATTCAAATTTTATTATTGTTTATATTGATAATGTTCTAATTTTTTTAGAAAGTTTAGGATATCATTTTAAATATCTCAATACATTCATTCATATCATAAATAATAATAGTTTAGCTGTCTCAACTAATAAAATTGTTCGTTGTCAAACACATTTAAGGTTTCAGGTCATTACAAACATCTAGAAACACTTATACCAATTCAAAGAAGTCTAGAATATACTGATAAATTTTTAGATGAAGTTCCTGATAAAAACAAGTTTCAAACGCTTTTTAAGTTGTGTCAATTATGTTGCTGATTTTGTCAAAAATATCAGGCTACTTTGTGCTCCACCTTTTCAAATGTTACAAAAGCATTCACTACCGTGGACCTCAGAGCATACTTTGGTTGTTCAAAAAGTAAAAACAACTATCAAAAGTATCCCATGCTTATCAATTATTAACTCTTTAGCCTCCTCCATTATTGTCGAGACAGACACGTCTGACATAGGGTATGGTAGGATATTAAAACAGATTCCAAAAGAGTCTCATCAACAGTAGTTGGTTAGGTTTCACGCATGCTTGTGGATTGGACCCCAAAAAAACTATCCCACCATCAAAAAATAAGTTTTATCAATAGTCTTATATATTTCAAAATTTCAAAATAATTTAATCAATAAAAAATTTATTTTAAAAACGGATTGCAAAACTTCAAATGACGTTAAAATTTTTGTTTCAAAACAAGTTTTTGCATGGCAAGCTATTTTGTCATATTTCTATTTCAAAATAGTATATATACAAGGAAAATCTAGATTAGCTATCACAACTCATACTGTACTTCTCAAAAAACTGCTCAACCTTCAAAAACTCTATCCTTTCGAACTTTCCAAAAACTTGGAAATTTTCAAAACAAATATATTTTCAATATACCAGAAACTTCACTTTCAAATTTCAAAAAAGTTGTTTCAAATTTTTAAAAAGTTGTTCAACCTAGTTCAGGAAAATTACTTGACATTAATCCTTCAAAATCTTTTCATTATTTTCCTAAACATATTCAAATGCCCATACTTGAAATGGAAACCTTATGAGTACATAGGTATTCATTTTTAAATGAATACCTTTAAAACATTTTTCCTTCTCAATTTTATTTCATGCCCCGAAATATCAAAAAATCGAGAGCTTTTTATAAAGCGATCCTTATCAAATCTAGATTAGCTATCACAACTCATACTGTAAACCCTCAAAACTCCAAATAAATTGATCTTTTTTCAAAAATAAGTATTCAAAGAGTATTGTTTTATGAAAATTGGGACAAAACCCATGGGATGAGAAAAGAATCTAACGAGGAAATATTCGGATCTCGTTTCAGATATTTTGATTACAATGATGCTTGATAATATGTTTTTTACTTTAGACTATGACACACTCCCGATTTATTCTTTTCAACTAAGCATGCCTCACACTCCCGATTTATTCTTTTCAACTAAGCATGCCCTTCAAGTTTTTTCAAAATGGTTTCAAATTTGGTTCGAATATTTTGAAATGGTTGAGACGATTTTACCCAATCTTACTCGTCAAGAATTTGAACTCTTACAAAAAGAGGCAAAAATATTTTAAAGGCTCAAGAAAATGTTTTGTACTAGTTCGCCTACAATTTCAAAATCTCATGAATTTTCTACTTGGCCTTCAATCTTATTCAATATCCAAATTCCGAATTCAATACTAAATATAAAATTCGAAGCCTCAAGATCAAATGGTGGTCCAAATTTCATGAGACAAATAGTAGCCCAAAAGCCATTTGTTCATGGATTCAAGAACAGAAAGATATTCGTATTCCAAAAGTTTCATAGAAAGAACAAGAAAAACAAGCTAATTTTCTTACAAAAAAAATAAAGATTATTAACTATGTTTTCTCAATACAAGACGCTAGAGGAATTAGCAATTATTTAAAAAAAAAAATTGTTTCTTTAACAAAATCAACTTCAAAGAAATCAAAATCTAGATCAAGTTCTTCTCAAACAAGATCAAGTTCAAAAACTTACTGTACTCAGAGTAATAAAGATAATTGCTTTGAAATAGACATTGATAAACTTATCGCTCAAGAAAATACTTAAAAGAATTCAAAATGACTATATGAATCCAACTATTTGGACGAATACAAACAAGACATGAATCATGCTTCAAGAAATATTTTATTTCAATTATATCTTCCACCTCAAAAACAGTTTTCGCCAGCATTATCATCATTCAAGACAAAAGCAAAAACAAATAAGGCCAACAAACTTTAATAAAGAAAACTTGGGTTAATTTCACAAATGGTTACTGAAGTTACGTCAAAATCACAAAACGATCACTAAAATTTAAAACGTGCACTAACGATCACTGAAGTATTATCCGGTTTCAGTAATGGTCACTGANACAAATGGTTACTGAAGTTACGTCAAAATCACAAAACGATCACTAAAGTTTAAAACGTGCACTAACGATCACTGAATTATTATCCGGTTTCAGTAATGGTCACTGAAGGACCTTTTTCATTTTAATTAGAACTTAATGGATCAAAATAGTTGAAACTTGAACCTTGAGAACCTAAATCGCAAATTTGACAATAGTCTCCACATTCATATCCACACCCACCCATTTCATCAAATCCAAAATCTTCACCAACTCCTCAAATTTCCATCTTTTTGTGCATGTGTTCACCATTATATTACATGTAATAATTTATTCCGCTGCTCACCATCTCATCCACTAAAATTCTCTAGCCCTCTTTATCTCTCCATTCTTACACAAACCATCAACCACAACAGTCAACGAATACCGAAACCTTGATGCCCATATCCACCATTCTGTAAAAGAATTCCAATCCTAATTCCAACTTATCACATTTTATTAGTTCAATTAAAATAACAGTGTAAGTTTTTTCATCTATTTGAATCCCATTATTTTCCATGTAATTAAAAATGATCACAACCTATTTGAATCTTTGACTATCGGAATAAACTTTGAGCATCATATTAAATATCTTAGTAGAAATCTTGGATTCGCCACAGTAATTCCGAATGCAAGAAGTTATAATAGGAAAAGGGTACTTGAACTTTTCACCCTTAAAGAAAAATCCCTAGAGACGCTCAACATCTGTGAATTTTCTTTGTTTCACCAGCCTACAAATGAGGATGAAGTGAGACTCATGATTTAGCTTGAAATTGATCGAAAATTGGTTTTTTATGAGGAAATTGAAGAAATCAAGACATTTGGGGAGTTTGAGATGTGGGTCTAAGAGAATGAGATGGACCAATCCGCGGGTGAGCTTGGAAAGGAGAGCAGTGGGAATTGGCTGTGAATTTGAGGGAATTAAGATTGTGGAGATTATGGTGTCACCGATTCTGGCTTTGGGGTTTATGTATGCGGTTT
Source organism: Fraxinus sp. D2006-0159 (assembly GCA_903798375.1). Classification (NCBI taxonomy): domain Eukaryota; kingdom Viridiplantae; phylum Streptophyta; class Magnoliopsida; order Lamiales; family Oleaceae; genus Fraxinus; species Fraxinus sp. D2006-0159. The sequence continues at coordinate 16,899 of CAIGRQ010099809.1, read as the reverse complement.
GAATTTTATAACTTTTCACTGTTTTGAGGTTTTGGATGAATTTTTGGATTGACATTGTCGAATTTTGAAAAGAGAAATTGATAGCAGAGATCGAGTTTAAAGAAATGGTTTTGGGGGGGTTTTATTGTCAAATTGCGATTTAAGTCCTCAAGGTTCAAGTTTCAATTATTTTGATCCATTAAGTTTCAATTAAAATGAAAAAGTCTTACAGTGACCATTACTGAATCAGATGATAATTCAGTAACCGTTTTTTGATTTCAATATAACTTTAGTGATTGTTTGTAAAATTAACCCAAGAAAACTTTAATAAATGAAGTCCCATTTTAATTTACTTTATTAAAGTCCTTTTATTAAGAGCATTATTTATAAAAGAAGACGCTAGTTGTGGACTACGGGCATATATCTATATTTCAAAACTATTCAAAATTCTTCAAGATAATTCAATGAAGACTTCAAGTCTGGAACTTCAAGTATAAATGAAGATCAAGACAACTTCTAATCAAGAGTTTTTTAGTGAGAAACTTAGAAAAAATACTTTAATTTTCTAATTTTCTTTTCAAATAATTGGTATTCAAAATCATGTAATCTCAACGCCGTATTTACAATATTTCTTCAATAAATTAAATATTTTCATCAAAAGTTTGTTTGATTTTATTTTCAAGTTCTATTTTCTCCTACCACCCTGTTAAATCCAAAAATATATCAGGCAGGTTGACACAATGCTAGGTCAAGTCAACATAAGAAAGTTTTAAATCTGGTCTATCCATAACAAGCTGCTGGTTCAGACCTAGCACGAATTAAATTAGGACAAAGACAGTATTAAAGTTTAAAGTCAATGCTCATTCAGACAGACAATGATTGGATTCAGCACAGCAATACCAAGACCAGTCCAAACATAAAACAAAAGGCTCAACCTTGGAATAAAAAATGGGATGATTTTGTGATAAAATTGATCCACCCCCTCCAAAAAATTAATAAAAAGTTTTATAATTCCATTTTAAACAGAACTGAAAAATCATTGACACAATGACACAAATACATCATTCACACACGCACACACGCACACAACGGAATGATGGCTTGTTTTGGGTGTGTAAATTAGGTGTCTTATAGTGACGACATGGCACGTCTTCACCAAATCTCTCTCTTATTCATTACGTTACATACTTACATCAGTAATGAAAATCAATGTACAAACAAAAACAATTGAAAATTCCTTTTATTTTAGGCGTATATATGTATGTATGCATGTATATATGTACATAAAACTTGTTTTCTTCAGTTGGCCACTATACGAGGGCGACTGCAAGTTCATTCTGGAGCTTCCCCACGTCCCCTTCAATGTAAATATCCTATTTTCAGTAGAACAATCATGCTATAGCATTAGAGCATCTTCAAAAAAACCTCCAATTATAAAATGCTCTCTATTTTAAAAAGTTAATGCTTAAAATAAGTTCCAAAAGACCGTCTGATATAACTTTTAAAAATAAAGAGTGAGTTCGACTCTCTAAATTTAGAGAGTCAAACGCACTCTCTATTCTTAATTTACAATATTGCATTTAATAAGTACAGATTTCAATACTCCTTAAATCATTCAAACCACATTTAAATTGATTATCCATTGACATATAAAAAATATGGTTGAGGAGAAATTAATAAATATTTCTTGAGAAAAGCAAAATGAAAAGTCAAGATATAGAGTATTGTTGGAGTATAACAAGTTTCACTCTCTAAATTTAAAGATACTCTCTATGTTTATGAAGACAGACAGACAGACAGACAGACACTATGCATTCGATATTACATCGGAAACGGAGGAAAAGATAAACTTATATTTTGGGAAGGAGCAAAAAGAATCAGCTATAAATTGGTATTATGTCTTGAGAACTTCAAAACAAGAATATAATAAAAACAGGACAAAACAAAAGCAATTAATAACTTACACTCATGGGTAGTAGTTCTTCCGGGAACAAATTTATGCTGCTGGGATTGAAACTTAATCCACTGCATAACAGCGCACAAAAGATTATCAGATGTGAAAAAAGAAAAATAATGGTAAAGTGAACTGGGAACATCTAACGATATTAATTTGTATAATTTTTTTAATGTTCAACAAATACCTGCGAGACAATACAAGCTGCCACACATATGGCATGAAGAATTCCTCAGGATGATTTTCTTGCTCGTAGGTGAAACGTAATTGTGTAAACATCTTTCCAAGACCAAGAAAGTGGTTAAGAAAATACAATGGAAAAGTAAACATCACAATTTTACTTGTAAAAGTATTTTCTACAAGTGTTTTCTTTGCACCTTCATGCCTTCACCTCTCCAAGATCGACAGTTATTTATTATGATTTCAAGCACTTTCTCAACTGACCATTCTCCATCCATCTCTTGTGCATCCATGCGGCTATTGAAGAAGTCGAAAACCTGCAAAACCAAAGCAACTCAGCCTGTTAATATCCAGAAAGACAAAGCACAATTAATATTAGTATCAGCTACCCTAGTCTAGCCTATATCTGGTCAAGACATAAAATGAGTAACAATATAGAAATATTCTAGAACAGAATTGTACAGTAAAAATGTTCTCCAGCAGCTCATTAAAACGTGGGTGATTCTTGAAAGGTAGAAAAACCTCCTGTCTGTGCATAATTGCATAAACCACCTAAAAAGCGAGAATCCACAGTAGAACATATAAGAAAAGGTGATTAAAAAAAAAAAACTTTGTCTCAAGTATCTTAAGGAATCAGTGATACCTCAGGATTCCGAGGCAAGGCATAAGTTAATATTGCATTTAGTATTTCCAATACGAGTCTCAGGAAATCGGTATATAGATGCAGTTCTGCAGCCTGGAACAAATCATATATGGGTTAACATGAAATTGAAATAGCCAAAATCAACATAATAATTGAAGAAAAAGACTGCCTTACCGAATCATCTGGAATATTATCTCCTGCTAGATCGGTGTCTGCCATATGCGTCTTGTCATTATTAATCTCTGCTACTTTATTATACCTGAATTGAAGTTGACATTTTAAAATCAAATAAGTGGCAGAATAACTAAAAATAAGGAAATCGAATTGTAAAGTATTTAACATAAATGATAAGAACCAAATAAAGAGACATACTTGCGCGAAAGCATATCAAAAAGGCTAACCAACTGCTGTGATGCATATGCACTTAAACGGTGAACATGGGGTGCCAAATTTGCCAAAGTCGCAAGACAATTTGTGTGGAGATAAACATCCTGTTCAAATAAAACATGTATAAGAAATATTAATTAATTAATATACAGGGTATTGCCCCTGTAAATAACAATAATACATGTCATTGCTGCTTTAAATTATAATACGTAAATTTCTTCAATATAAAAAGAGCAATAAGTAATGTGGGCATTTTTTATCTAGTCTGCAGTTAAAATATTATCATGTGTTGATGACAGAGCCTTTGAGACAATAGCGATTTGGTGGTCACAATTTATGGGTGTCTCGAATAGGGAATGAACTAAACGAGGAAGTAATTTAAAAGACGAAATGAGACCTAGAACTCCTGTGATCTTTCTATTTGAACCTCACTCTCCTTCTACAATTACACTTCAAAACTTCCAAGATAAAACCTTCTAAAGCAATTTTCTCTCACATATCTAATGACTTCATGGTAATGCTTCAGAAGCAACATATGACAACAGAACTACATCAAAAGGCCTACAAAGAGGTTAATGGAAGATAAAGTACAGAGAAAATGAGCTAAAAAAGATGCTCCAGGTCGTACCCTTAGCTTCGAGAGATTGTACTTCACCGTCCTAATTAAAATTATGACCATGAGAGAACCAAGAGAAGTTTGATAAAGGATTTGTTCTTGATACCATGGAACACTAGGTATCACCTGTAGGAGAAAAAAATAACTCAGTATTTGCCCTTGAAATAAATTAACTAATAATGCGCATATCTAAAGTTTCTTTACCAATTTGTAAATGCTGGAATTGAAAGATGAATCCTGACTTAGTATAAGAAGGATAATCAGCACCATATAGATGTGATTGGATGTCCTTCTCGGTGCATTATATAATGTTTCCAGAATGGGCATCAGCTGTTGATCATCACAAAAGTAGATATCATTCCATGATTTTATTCAAAAAATAGGAAATTGTGCAAATAATGTTCCTCTCCTCTCCTCGATAAAAAGCATTCAAATACTTATCAGAAATTGTATCATTGCTTAAGATAACCTTTATGGAAAACTGTATATGTGTTGCATAGGAGAAACATCAAACCATAGAAAGACTTGTTAATTCTGTAACGAATGGTCATAGAAGTACAAAGAGACAAAACAGATTGATGGAGTGCCAAGCTAGAAATGTCATAAATTTGATAGGATATTATATTCTGTGAGGGTCAATAGATGCCATAACAATTTCAACCCATCAGTCATGAAAATTATTACAACTGTAACTTGTAAAATACCAAAAGATTACAACCACTTCTACAGTATTCTTTATTTATTCTTCAGTCGTTATAGTCTACTGTCACAAATTTGATAGGATTTTTAGGTTATGTGAGGATCACTAGAGTCCTAACAATTTCAAGCCATAGGTTATTTATGAAAATTATTACAACTGTAACTTGTAAAACACCAAATGATTACCACCACTTCTACAGTTTTCTTTATTTTTTCTTCAGTAGTTATTTCCTATTGATGTTAACAATTTACTTTTTCCATTTCCCTTGTAGGCATGGAGGATTTTGTGGGGAGGGGGCTCAGAAACAATCCTCTTCTATTAGAAGTAATAGAGTCTGTTTCATACCAGCGTATCCATATCTGTTCGTACCAGAACATACTCCAGAAAATCTGAATTTCCATTCACCAATGAGTAAAGGAGCAGGACGGAGGTTTCATCAGCCAAGCATCTGAGAACAAAAACCACCCACTGGAATAATATCTCAAAACCAAGGCATTAATTTTTAAGGTTTTCAGACATGAGCTATATCACGTGTTCTTAGTGTGAGCCTGTATACTCAAATTCAGAGTTAATTAAAAGAAATCTCTGCAAGAAATGGAAAGTGAAGTCATATAAGAATGAGAGAAATCAGGTTTGAAAATGCAATAAAAACTTAAATTGGACAAGTAGAACTTGCACAAGTAACCAAGGACCAAGCACTAACCAACTTAAACCCACTATATATTCATTGTATGATAACTGAAATGTTCTATTTCAGAGTTTCATATTGACTTTAACCACAACAATCATTTCAATGGTTGAACACTGACCCAAGAAGATAATTGGAGAGACAAACAGAAACAAAACAAGATACAACAAAATTAACAGATGCATCCTATGCTAAGCAGCAGGCAACAGAACACTCACGTGCCAAGAGTATCAAATAAAGAAGCAAATGATAGCCTCACAAGTGGACCATTGTGTGCATCCCCTGCAACATCCCCTCTGTCAACTGCACAGGTAGACCACTCAAAGACCTAAGAACTTGTGACTACATCAAAGAATCATGATTGTAACAAACTACAAGATCTCACATTGAACATCACGAGCATTTTCTACTGCTTTGAAATAAGGATTCTCCAAGAAATAAGATTCTTCCTTTGGCAGAGGATTTGAAGAGCTGTTATCAGTTTTATCCTTCACGTAGTCCACCACGACACATTTATGGTAATGGATAAGAATAAGTAAAATGTTAATACTGTTTTCTGCCAATGAACTTCTTGAAGCTTCACCAGTAGAACTAACTAAGAAATTGAACGGTAATAGCATCAAGTTTGCTGCAAGGAAGCATAATATTTCAGTTAGAAAGAATAAATCAACACTATCGCAATAGCAAGGCTTCAGACATTTTTAAGAAAAATATGAAAGCAACCACTTGATAATGACTGATACTTTTTGTTTTATGGAAATGCTGTGATATAAAGTATATGAAAATAAAAAAATAAAAAAGATTATCAGAAAGTTTGGAAATTGCGGTTCAAACAGGCATTTTAATTGGCTTTAAACCAAAGCCACATATACAAATGTAGTTACAAAGGAAAAACTGAAACAAAGAGTATTTCCTTATTTGTCTTGAATGACAACTAAATGAATAGTGAGAAGAACATTGTTTTGTGTCCACAAAAAAATTACTGGAAAGAATGAAGATCCAACCAAAAAGGAAAGTCTTTACATTTAAATGCACATACATAAATGAGTAACCAGAGAACATGCATGGCATCATCCTACCGGCTGCAGAGCCAACTCTCTGCAGAACCCCAGGCTGATTTTCTTCAGAAAATATGGTAAAAGATGAACTGACCACAGGAAACCAAGGGCGAGTGATGTAATTGAGCAACAGGTTGTGAACAACTACGCCAACCAAAGAACTTTGCTGCAGAAAAGTTAATGAACTATTGCATCAGCACTGAAGCATCTAAAGATACTTGAATTCTTCGAACCATAGTTAATTGTCATATAAGACAGAATTTCACCTGAATCATAGCTGCATCAATAAAAGGGTGAACATCACTTGGTCCTGGTGAAGGCCCAACGAGAAGCTGAGTCGACATGGCAATAAGTATGAAGTTATGCAGCTCATGATGTAGAAGATATGTATCAGGTCTAGTGGAGAAATGAAATGAAATTAGGTGACGTAGGAAGCATTCAAACAATTATAGGATAAGGATAAGGGGAATCGGAAAGGGAAAGGGAAAGGGGAGAGAAGAAGAGAAAGGAGGGAGATAGAAAGGGGAAAAGAATTAGAGAGACGGAAGAAGAATTTAGGGAGAAGGAATATCTTTATTTCATTATCAAAGTTGTCTTTTTTTACAAAGCATAAGAACATATCTAATAGACTCTTTAAATACAAAATGCTATTTATTTTATAGAGTCAATGCTTAAAAATGAGCTCCAAAAGACTCTTTATTATTCAAGTACAATAATTGCATTTAATAAATCACATATTTTAATATTCTACTTCTTAAACTATTCAAACCACAATTAAATTGATTAGGCAATTGACATCTAAAAAATTATGTGAAATAAAATCTGAAGAGAAATCAATAAATGTTTATTGACAAAAGCAAAATGAAGAGACAAATAGAGAGTTTGTTAGATTGTATAAAAGGTTTGACTCACTAAAATTAAAAATGATATCTATAATACATAAGATGCTCTAATATCCCTTTATATAGGATTTCAAAGATCATATTCTAAGTAGCAAATATTTAATAAAATCTATTAAGTCAAACCATAATCATGTTTCTTTAAAAAGAATCAAAATTGGAAACTAGATTATATAATATCTCTTTAATATTCTATCATTAGGGGAATGATAAATATAATGCAAGGCAGTAATTGATTAAAGAACTGTTGAAAACATACCGAACATCAACTTTTCCAAGAAAGTTAAGAGCACTGTGCATGATCAGACATACAATATCTTCACCTGGTTTGGCAAGAAAAATGAAAACTTGAAGAAAAATTATATGCGCTATTAAAATGAAGTAAAGGTGAATTCATCTAAAAGTACAAGCCTTAATTATGATCCATAGAAGAAACCTTTTGAGAAATTATTTGGTATTGCCTCACTTTCATCCAGAGACAAGTATAGTTCTTTGAAGTTTTCGCTCTTAGCATTCTCAATCAGATGCTTCAGAAAAACAGAAGATACATACAATGCATTGAGAGCTTTTGCAAAAGCTGGTGATGGCACACCATAAGTAGAAATACACTCTTCCAAACACCATGTTAGGTGAATTAAAATCTTTGCAAGGTGTCTCGTGTAAAAATTGTTCACCGCTGCAGACAACCAAATAGACAGATAAACAGAAAATATCAGAGACAGTTGAAAACATCTAGCTTTGTTTTCTTCTTTCAATATTGTCAGATCTACGTAATTGTGCAAGTCTTTGCTTTGCCTCCTTATGATATTAAAAGAGGGTGAAAAAAATAAGCTATATTTTCAAAAGATCTTGTAAAGCAACCAAACCCCTCCCCCTTCTCCACCGATAAGGTGGTAAGAAGTTTCTCTTAGTTGCAGCATGTACATTATGGTTGAAAATCCATACATCACAAATAGAGAAATTTTTTGAAAGGGTACTCAATTACCTACAAGCTTACAAATATAGTTATGTGATGCTTTCTCATAAAATTTCTGCAGGTATTTGTTAAAATGTGGGAAGCAACCAGTACACAGTCAGCAATGCCAACGAGCCTTGGATTCTCTAGAAAGCTGGAAGGACCAGAAGGTTCTGGAAAAAGATGAGATGGATGAATTTTCTAGAAATCCCACCTGATAGAATTTCTCTGTTATAACACTCTTTTCTGTCATAGAATTTGTTACAAGATTCTTTTACTTGGTGTATATATTTTGGTCAGGCTCGATTGTATAAAAATATACATAAGAAATGAGAATTATACACACTCACAATTATGCTATTCTAAGTTCTCTATTTTTCCATTACAATTGTTCTTCTTCCTACATTGGTTTTTCTTTTATGGTATTGGTGCTATCATGGCTCAAATGAATCTTCCAATATCGATGACAGCCAAAATCAATCTCCAAACACAAACTAAAACCAACGTCCAAACACAAATCCAGACCTATTGACCCTTCTCAGCTAAACAGCCCATTCTTTATTGAAATCAATGATAATTCTGGCGCGTTACTTGTTCCTCAAATTTTACTCTAGCAATTATCATTCCCAGGCAAGGTCAATGAAAAGGGCTCTTCGAATAAAAAATAAGCTGGGATTCATTGATGGAAGCATTTGTGAACTAGATGATGCAAATAGCCCATTAATTGATCATTGGCTTCGTTGCAATGATATTGTCATCACTGGCTACAGAATACTATGGTTATTGACATCAAAGCTAGTACTCTATAGGTTGAAACAGCACATCAACTGTGGCTAAAACTTGAGCAATGCTTGGCACAGCAGAATGATCCAGGATTTATGAAGTGAAGCAAGGAATTGCAGCCTTAATGCAGAATCAAGACACTGTAAATATGTATTTCTTAAAAAACTCCTGTTGACGAACTAATGAACCATGAATCCATTCCCAACTATACTTGTGGAGTATTGAAAGTTGTTGTGCGTAATCAAGAGAGATTGGGTAAGAAAGTTTCTTATGGTCTAAATGACTCATTCAAAGGTATCAAGGCACAAATACTTTTGATCAATCCTTTCTCAATTCTGAATGAAGTGTACTCATTCAACAAGAGGAGAAGAGGAGACAAATTTCTAGTGATATTTCCATTACTAAGACCATGGCTCTACTGGGAAGATTTGCTCCAAAAGAAGCAGGAAGGCAAAGTGTGGGACCTTTAAAGAAGTATTTATGTACCTTCTGTAAGATATCTGGCCACTCTCTTAAGAGATGTTTTAAAGCTAATCCCGAGAAACTAGTGTGCTCATACTGCGATGTACCTGGTCACTTAATAGACAAATGCTTCAAAATTCATGGATATCCGTCGGGTCATAAACTATATGGATGGCCATGAACTATTGCATCTTCTGCAAACCAAGTTGCAACTCTTATGGCTACTGGACAGGAGCAAGCAACAACAGCCAAGTCTCTATAACTCAGGAGCAATATGGTCACCTCATGTTATTACTCAAGTCACAGAACACTCAGCCCTACACTCCTTCAGTCAACCAAGTGCAAACTCTCGTACCATCCTCTTCAAATGAAGCTGATATGCCAAAGATTTCTAGAATCTCGTTTTGCCTATCTACTAAATGCTTCTAATATCTCGTGGATCGTGAATATTTGAGCTACAGATCACATGATCTGTTCCCCTTCATTTTTCGCAACCATTAAAGCAGAAGTTTCACATTTGGTTGCTCTTCCAAATGGGAGTATGGTTCCTATCACCCATATAGGGACAATTAAAGTGACTGAGACATTGTCATTGGATGAAGTTTTATGTGTCACATCCTTCTCTTTTAATCTTATCTCTGCTAGAAGATTAGCTCAAGCATCAAAATGATGTCTTATTCTCTCTCCAAAATCTTTGTTTTGTGCAGGACTTTTTAACTTGGAAAACGATTGGAATAGCTAAGGCGAGAGTCGAGACAAGGCTTGCGCCACTTGTTGAAAGAAAAAGTTAATCATGTAGCCTTGATTGAGTTTTTACCTATTTTGCCAACAAAACTACCATATCAGTATCTGTCATCACCAATATGGAGATTTTCAATCTATAGCACTATAGACTAGGACGCCCTTCAGATTCTAAGATAAGTCTACTAAGTCTTGATCATGTATCTGAACTTACCAGCACAAAGAAACCATGTTCTATCCGTCCTTTAGCCGAGTTGCATAAGTTGTCATTCAGTGTTAGTCAACACAAATCAGAAAACTGCTTTGAAGTTGTTCATTGTGACTTGTGGGAACTTTGTAATGAAATTGCTTATGATTGATCAAGATATTTTCTCACCAATGTAGATGATTTTAGCAAATGCACTTGGATTTACATGCTAAAACATAAATCTGGAGCATCGAGTGCTCTACAAAACTTCTATAGCATGATAGAAACACAATATGAAGTAAAAATCAAAATGATTAGAAGCGATAATAGTGGAGAGTTTGAGATGAAGGAATTTTACTCAAAAAGGGTATCATACATCAAAAGACTTGTGTTGAGACGTCTCAAAAAAATGCCATAGTTGAAAGAAAGCACTAACATATCATAAAAATGTAGCTACTGCCCTAAATTCCATAGTGGAATTCCAATGAAACATTGGAATGATTGTGTTTTGACTGCAATATTTCTCATAAACAGGACACCTACTCATTTTCTCAGCCATAAAACACCATTTGAACTTCTATTTAAAGCCAAACATTCTTACTCCATGTTGATTGATTTAGGAAAACTTCAATTTCTTATTCCTTCATCAACGGGTTACACACGCGCGCGCGCGCGCACACACACACACATATATATATGCACACATATAATAAACAAATCTAGATCGATGATATATTAGTTGAGTGGTCGATCCCAATTTATACAGAAGATCCAGATTCAGATGAAGTCGTAGGCCATATTGGTATGAAAGGTAAGCCGCTTCACCTCTATCTGCCTATCCTCTTTAGTTGGTTGCTGGTCTTATGGTAATGGTGACTATCTGCTTCGTCTCCAATGCGTAGTAGTTCTCAAGTGTAGGAGGGGCTTTTAGCTTTGGAAAGAGTACGCATGCCCGTATATAAAGGATATTTCTTAAAAGGAAATAATCCTATCTAACAAAAAAATAATTCTAGAATTGTACACCTACCATATACATCAAATTTACTTCTAAATTAATGCACACGGTTCATTACACTCCCCCTCAAGCTGGAACATAGATATCGATCATGCCCAACTTGTTACAAATATAGTTTACTCGATTCCCAGCTAAGACTTTAGTGAACACATCAACTAATTGATCTCCTGTCCTAACATGCTTAGTCAAAATCAATCATTCCTGTAACTTTTCACGAACAAAATGACAATCTGTCTCTATGTGTTTTGCTCATTCATAAAATATCGGATTAATGGCAATGTGAATAGCTGCTTGATTATCACCCCAAAAGTTCATGGAGTGGGACTTATCGATGCCAATCTCCTTAAGTAAGTGATGTAGCCACATAAGTTCACAAGTTACCTGTGTCATAGTTCGATATTCAAATTCTGCACTTGATCGAGCTACAACACTTTGTTTCTTACTCTTCCAAGAGACTAAATTACCTCCAACGAAAATACAATATCCTGTAGTAAAGCACCTGTCTACAGAAGAACCTGCCCAGTTAGCATCTGAGAAACCCTCAACTCTACAATGATTATGGTCTCTATAAAGAATCCCACACGCCCTAGAGCTCATTCGAGATATTTTAATATATGAGTTACAACATCCCAATGTAAAGTTCTAGAAGATGACATAAATTGACTAACAACACTTAGAAAGGCAATTTGTCCGCATCAACAAACACGTCTCCATCTTCAGCCTCGAGTTTCACATTTGGTATCATGGGGGTATCACCAGGTTTTGCTCCAGTTAAACCTGTCTCATCTGGTAGGTGTAGGACATTTCCTTTTGAGACGGAAGATTCTTTTACCACTTCGAGTGACCTCTAGAAATATTTCAAAGGACCTAACTCCTTTGTCCAAAACATTGTACCTAGGAAATCCTTTAACATACTTATGTCACTGCTATCACTGCCAATAATCACAATATCATCAACACATACCACTAACAAAATACACCTAACTATAGACTGTTTAAAGAATACTGAGTGATCATATGCACTTCTTTGCAAGCTAAAATCAATCACAACATCACTAAATACTACTAGTTTTTCATATGAACCATTGATCTTGGCTAGGCACGCCATAGACATAAACGAATGTCGTACCAAAATCAATAAGAACGTAAACAAAAATATTACACATAGATAAAATACCTGTAATTACGTCCGGATCCTAGGCGGTCTCGTCATGTGTCATGGCAAAAATTCTCGCTTTCCTTTTATTCGCTTGTTCAACATCCTTAATTGGCATTGCCCAACATCCAGAAGCATAGTGACCTGACCGACCACACTTGTAATAGACATTCTTACCAAACAAACATTCACCTTATGAGATTTTTCACACTTAGGGCACGGAGGAAAATGATTGTCTGATTGTCCGCTAGTAGGCCCGTTATTTTGCTTCTTGAACTGTCCAGATCTCTTATCCTTACCCTGAGCATGCCACTCCCTTTTTCCAATATCGTTCTGCAATCCGACTTCAAAGTTTGTAACTCGAGAATGATAGAATATGGGCCTTCTTTACAACTTCTCAATAAGTTGTGAGTTCATGCTAACTCACTATCTGCGTGATCTCGGGACGCAATCCCTTCTTAAAGCATTTTGCTTTCTTGATTGATTGACGAAGTTATTTGTATAACCTATGTTCCTACAAAAAATTTGCGAACATCTTCACCAAAGGTAATCCAAGGCACAATTTTGATGATTTCTTCTTCAAGTTGGCTAAGATCGACATTTACGATCTAACTTGAGAGAGTGTGTGGAAATCTTAGATATTAATCATGATTGATATATGATTAATTATGATTGATCATGATAAATCATGATTGATATAAAATTGATTAAATCTTTTCATAACTTACGTTGATTGTTAGGCTAATTTCTTGTGTCCTAAATTAGAAGTTTATTTTTTCCTTTTTTTATTTTTATTGTTGTACTGTAAATAGAGTGTAATCGATGTGTACAATTCAATCAAAAAATACAGAAAATTCTTATTTCATTCTTTAGTTGTGAATTGTCATGGCTTAGATACTTGCTACATGATCTACAAGTATCTCACCCTCAAGCAGCCTTGTTATCTTGTGATAATCAAACGGCTTTTCATATAGCAGCCAACCCTGTTTTCACGAGAGAACCAAGCATATAAAGCTTGATTGTCACCTGGTTCGTGATAAGATTCAAGAAGGTAGTACAGTTACAGAGTATGTGAGCAGTGGTTCACAAGTTGCACAAATATTGACGAAGTCATTGTGTTCAACCTATTTATATTCCCACTTGTTCAAGATGGGAGTAGAAATCTAATCTCCATCTTGTAGGGGCTGTTAAAATGTGGAAGCAACCAGTAAACAATCAGCAATGCCAACGAGTATTGGATTCTATAAAAAGCTGGAAGGGCCATAAGATTCTGGAAAAAGATGAGTCGGATGAATTTTCTAGAAATCCGACTTGATAGAATTTTTCTCTGTTATGGAATTCTTTTCTATTACCGAATTTGTTACAAGATTCTTTTACTTTGTGTGTATATTTTGGTCAGGCTCGATTGTATAACAATATCCATGAAAAATGGGAATTATACATGCTTCTTCTCTCACAATTATGCTATTCTAAGTTCTCTGTTTTTCCATTACAATTGTTCTTCTTCCTGCATTAGTTTTTCTTTTATTAAAATAAAGGGAGAAGGATTACAAAATCCCAATAAGCACATGAAAAAGAAATCTGACTAAAAAATTTGACCCCTTAGATCTCATGGGGTGATTGCAAATGGTTTAGCAGCACAAAATAACATCATCCAAGGAGCATCAAGTTACTAAAGAAATGAAATGTGGCTTCCTCTCTTTTGGTTATACTAATATCGCAGAAGACTAGACCTTTGGTTAAACGCAGTTGCATGGATAGCGCAATGTTTTAGCCTCCGTTTGGGAAGAATTTATATACGGTTTAATTTATAAATAGATAGAAAGAAGTGGGGGATACAATGAATAGGACTTATAGGTCCATTGAAATGTGTGGTTGAAAATGAAATTTGATCATTTATAAATGATTTATAAATCTCGCCAAACAGAGGCTTAGTCTTTCTTCCAGTAGAAAAAAAACCCATATACAGGATGTTTCTTTTCCAAGTGTACAAAACAACAGCAAAATTCAACACCAGAAAATGCTTCCAACCACCGTAACTATAAAATTTGAGAAAGAAGAAACTAATACACCTATTATAAATGAAGATAGCTCATTATTTTACAAAATGATTTTCCTAAACTAGGTAATACCAATTTAGGCTTTATGCTTTCCAAGATCATAAGACTAGCACATAAAAAAATCTGCAATGAGTTAAAACTCTCAGAAATCTGTACGGCAACCTAAAGATGTGTGAGTCTCTTCACTGAAATCTCTCCAGACCAATTCTAATAATGCAGAAGTCAAACGAATAACAAGCTCATAAGGTTTTCATAGATATTAAAATTTGACTCTAGCCAATAGGCGCCTATCATCTATGAAACTTTCGTGAAATCAATTCCAAAACAACACCTAGCGTCAATAAGAAACAAAAACAAATTTCAAGGTCAAATTCCAAACGCAACGAATCACAAATCCTATACACAATGCGAATTCCATAAAAATGAAAACATAATTTTAACAAAGAAACAAATGAGAAAATCACTGACCGAATAGCTGGCAAGCTTGGCGAACGCGATGAGATGGCCATCGGAGATTGAAAGGGAGCTCAAGAAGTTTCTTCCAGTAATCGGATCCTAGAGGAAACGATTTATCCCCAACAAACTCCCCAATTAGATACTCTGCGGTCTCCTGCGGCCGCCGTCTGCCGCTCAACCGCGGCGTCGATGGCACTCCACCCATTATCAAACGTACACTATATACATGTACCCGTGTATGTACAGGCGCATGTATATGTGTATACAGTGAGTAGTGTGTGTATAAAAAATGATGGAGATGTGGATCTGAGAGAGAGAGAGGGAGCTGCTTGGGCACGAAGGATTTGAAGAGAGCGGAAAAATAATTATTTGAGTTTTCAGAATACTGTTACAATATAGAGATTGAAGGTCCTTGAAGGCAGTTTGGCAACCATTTTGGTATTAAAAAAAAAAAAAAAAAAGAAGAATTTTGAATAGTGATTTTTATTACGAGCATGTTTGGTAATAATTAAATTTCAATTAAAATTGAAAATATGACTTTTATTGGATTTCACTCGTTTAATAAAAGTCAATAATAACAGTTAATTTTTCAATTTTAATTCGATTTTAATCTCTACTAAACAAGTTCATACGTGAATGGATGGTTGAAAATGATATGTGGCAAATCATAAAATAAATTAAAAGGAGTCAAACATACACTTAGGGCCTGTTTGAGCCACATTTTTTGAAAATGAGAATGAAAAATATAGCCGTTATTAGGGCCCACACAAGAGATAGAAATTTTGAATTTAAATGCTGATGTAATGGATAACGGTCATATTTTTCATTTTAGTGAGTAAAAAATATGGCTCAAACGGGGGCTAAATGATGAAATTGACCTTGTATTATTATTATTATTTTTAAATGTGATAATTTCCTACCATTATGATTAGGTGAAAAGGGGGGCAATCTCAATCTTTAAAAAGTAGCTAGTTACTCTTCACCTTTTCATTATATTTATAATTATAATTTTATATTCAATATTAAAATGAAAATGGTCCAAAGTTTTCCTAAATTATCATGTGATCTTAATGAAAATGTTGTATTGCTTAAATGAGGACGTGTGACAATTTAAAAAAATTGAAATGGTTTAATTTAGTGAAGAATAATTTGTGTGTATATATTGAAATAATGTAGATTAATTTTATGTTTTTAAAAATTGAGGATCAATATACTACTTAATAAAGCAAAAGACTACAGTAAAACCCTACTTGCAAAATATATGCACTAAAAAAATTTCACTTTTTAATGAGTTGATTCCTAAAAACAATTGAAAGAGTATTACAGTTCGCTAGATAGTTATTTTCCCCCCTTTTATGGTCCAATATGTTATTTTCTTCATAAGGGTAAAATGATAATTTCATCATTAGACGGTCACATTTTTGTTGTCAATGGCAGCTGTTAAAAGCTTCGTCGGTTAGAAATTCATGCGACGCCTTCTCAACTCTCTGAGTCCAGGCTTGATTGTGACGGTGATTTCAATCGCTTTTAAAAATATATATGTGAAAATCTACTTGACATCATTAAATTGACAAGGTAGACACAAAAAACAATATATAGTACGCTATGTCAGTCGGGTTAATTAAGTGAATTGTCGCTAGAGTTTGGAGTAAAATTCAAAATAATCATTGAAGTCATTTTTTTATAGTGGTAATCACTAAAGTTTCTAAGGGTTACACAGTTAAAACATTAATGTGATACCTTAATTTCTCTCCAATTTTTTTCTCAGTTTCTATCGGTTACTCTAAATCTCCAAATCCGTTCCCAATTTCTCCAATTGGCTTTGATCTAGGATCACTTGCGGAATAATTCACGTTGTAGAAAACGCGTGACAAGTTTTTGGCGCCGTTGCCGGGGATTGTTTAATTTAATTTTTACTAATATTATTGCCAAGTAACTTTTATTTTAATTTAGATTTATTTTCTTTTGAATTGGATATAA
>CAIGRQ010099779.1:0-14927 GCA_903798375.1 Fraxinus sp. D2006-0159 | reverse complement strand
TTAGATAATAAATCCAAATACATAAAATAAAAGCCCAAACCATGACAATAACATTTTAAAATTAATGGTATTTTGCTTGTGAAATTATAAATAAGTAACTCGTGTATCTTGACAGTAATGCAAGAGTTACCTTCTAGTTACAGAGTTTGATAAGCTTCTCTTGGTGGTGATATATTGTTGAACTTCATTGCTTTTTGTTGCCAGAAGCTCCTAATTTATATAGTGTTGGCTTATGATTTTTATCTGATTCATGTCCAGGAGTTGATGACTGGCAGTACCAGCCTTTTGATTTTCTAATAGATGGAAGATTTCTTCGGACGTCGCTTGAAGATTTTCTTCTTGTTAAAGGCATTTCTGCTGTAAGTTTGTTTNCTTATGATTTTTATCTGATTCATGTCCAGGAGTTGATGACTGGCAGTACCAGCCTTTTGATTTTCTAATAGATGGAAGATTTCTTCGGACGTCGCTTGAAGATTTTCTTCTTGTTAAAGGCATTTCTGCTGTAAGTTTGTTTTAGAAGCAGTGTTTAGTGCTTTTTTGTACAGCTCTTGGACTACAAAATTGTATATCGGTTGCTACAATGTGTAATTTTACTAATCTATTAACGAAGAACTTCACCCAAAAGCAGGGGCGGAGCCAAGAATGAAGGGTACGGGGGGGCAAAAAATTTTAAAATTGAATGTACGAATAAAATTTATATATAACTAGAAAAATTGTAATATAACGTTACATATAACAATTGCACCCGATGATGTTTTATAGCATAAAATTCATCTATAATAGAATTTAGGGCCCCGTTTGAGTCACTTTTTTCTAGAATGAGAATGAAAAATATAGTCGTTATTGGGCCCCACACAAGAAATAGAAATTCAAAATTGATGGTTTGATGTGATGGATAACGGTAATATTTTTCATTTTTAGGGAAGAAAAATGTGGCTCAAACAGGGTCTAGATCTAAATTAATATGAAATTCTCGTTCAATGTCTAGTGTTAAACAATCGACAAGAAAACCATCATCCATTTTATTCAAAACCCCATTATGAATGAAACAAGGTCTAAAAAGTTTAGCAACAAGATATTTTCAGAAAGATAATTTAAGTGCCAATCTGGAACTATGATAACAGAAAATTAACTTCATTGGACCAATAATATAATATATAAATATAAAGCTACAAAAAGAGTAAACAATATATTGAAATTATTTTTGTTTTTTGTTTTGATTTTTAATTATTTGTTTGAGACTTATTTGTAATTTTTAAAAAATTCGAAAATATGGTTGTAATTAGTTCTTTATTATTTTCTCCTTTACTTTTTATTTTATTTAAATAAGAGGGTAAATTTGTCATTTCACCGAGAAAATGGATGAAAATTGAGGCAAATAATGTTTTCCGCAAGAAAACGTGGAAATAAGGGTGAAAATGCAAAAAATCGAAACGTAGGGACGTTTGCACACTAATGGTCAAATGTAAGGACGTTCTGTGCTAATAAGCCTTTAATTTTATGTGGCTTGCAAATTGGGTTTTTAATTTTTCAAATAGGTTCGGACAGTGAAAGAATGGGCTTTAAACAATTTATTTATTTATTTATTTTTTAATAGAAGCTGGGTTTGGGCAAGGGTGGGCTACAGCCCACCTCAGCCCGCCCCTATCTCCGCCAGTGCCCAAAAGATAAAGCATATGGCTTTCGAAATGTATTTAGCTTGTAATGTTTGGAAGGTTAATAGAATTGATCTAATCTGACTTTTAGAGCACCAGGAGTTATTAGTTTTTCTGGGGCTGTATTTCTGGCGAGTCAAGTGTTTTGATCTTTGATAGTTGTCGATGCCATCATGATATTTTGTCTTCTTTGGTTCTTATGATCATTTTTTTTTTAACTATGGTCGGTGATATACTGCAGGAAAGAGTAATAGAAATTGAATACATCAAAGTTGTGGCCCCGAGAAGAGAAGATATTTCTTTACACGATGATTGGGTTAGTGCTGTCGATGGTTCAAATGATGGGTAGGAATTAAACCTGCATGCATGTCATGCCATTTTGCTTTCTACCTTTCAGAACGTGATGAATGTGGTTTTTATACATTCAAATGTTAATTACATGTTATTTTTCCTCGTTTAAATACTAATTTGGGGGAGGATTCACGTCTGCCTTCCCTAATCCTCCAATCACATCAGCACTAAGGTGAACCTCACCGAATTTTATGTTACAGGTACATTTTGACTGGATGCTATGATGGTTTGGGAAGGTAATAGTATAAAATTGTCAATTGATTAATCATTTTACTTTTCTATGTGGTTATTTATAACTGAAAATTTGATATTGCAATTAATTTTGGCTGGGACCTTGTAGGATATGGAAAGATGCTGGAAATTGTACACATGTATTAGAAGGGCATACTGGCCCAATTACTTCAGTTTGTGTCGTCAAGCCAAAAGGTACAAGGGTATTTTGAATATGCTATTCTGGTTTTACAAATTTTAATTGCTGTACACGGTAGGCACTTGATTATATATTACAAAAATCTAGTAGACGTCAAATCCCTTTTTGAACATATTACTGAATCATTAGCTAAGTTGATATTGTTATTTAAACATTGTGTTTGTGCATGTGTGCATGCATGCGTGTGCCTTTTTTTTCATGGGGATGTTTGTAACTTGTGAATTAATCTTAACATCTCTTTATTTAACAATTATGTCTGACTTTTTCCTTAAAACCTAAGTGACACCAGGTGCCTCAATATTTTGATTAAAATTCACCATAATACGATTTGGCAGCATATGTAATTGAAATCACATTCCCAGAGCTCTCTAAAGTTAGGTTTTATGATGTATATTAAATCTTTACATTGTGATAGAACATACTACAAGTT
The DNA here is from genome assembly GCA_903798375.1 of Fraxinus sp. D2006-0159. NCBI lineage: Eukaryota > Viridiplantae > Streptophyta > Magnoliopsida > Lamiales > Oleaceae > Fraxinus > Fraxinus sp. D2006-0159. Next base: position 12,061 of record CAIGRQ010099779.1, on the reverse strand, counting down.
TCATCATTGTCTTCATTCCTCAATTTATGCACAATGGTAATTTAGGAGGATTGCTTTATGTGAGGGCCGGGTAGACCTAGGACCGATTGGTTCTGCTTAGGACAATATGAATGTGAATATAACCTTGTGGCATCTGCTTCAAGTCTGCTGGGTTATTGAAATGGCTTGAAAGTCATTGAAACTCAGGAGTTCTTATAAATCCCCTATCCTCCCTGTACTTCTCATCTCACTCAATGTTGGCCATTCAAACTCCAGTAGAATTTGAAATTTTTGAATCAGACAACAGTCACCTTGTCCCTCAAACATTGATTGACACTACGTGGAATAAACCTAAATATTAGTAGATGATTTTCCTTCCATGATGAAGTTTGAATTTTTCATTATACACTTATCTCTGGAGATAATTAATTTGATAGCATCCTTAACATTTTTCTTATGTCTGTTGATGTAGTATTTTTTTTTTCTTTGCAGTCGAGAGTGCTTTCGATCAACTATTAGCAACTGCTTCTAAAGACAGGTCTCTGAGGTTATGGAAGGTACTTGAAAGATACCTTTCTGCTAGAAATAGGAGTTGGTCTCTGCCCCATTAAAGTTCATTTCCTGATAACTATCTATTTTGCATGAAAGTTTGATGCAGGAGAGTTGGCTCAACCAAAAAAGATTAGAGCATTCAAGATACTAAAAGGTCATAATGCTGCTGTGCAGAGCATTGCTGCACAGCCTTCTGGAGATATGGTATTTCTCCTAGATTTTCTTGTTCACTACATTATATTACTTGTGAATGAATTTAGGAGCCTTTACCATGTACTTCCTGTTTCCTTTAGGTGTGTTCGGGTTCTTGGGACTCCGCAATCAAGTTGTGGCAGGCAAATGGTTCTGATGCTGGGGGTGATATAGTTTCAGTGAAGAAGAGGAAAAAGGGTTCCAGAGATGCAGAACCTCAATCTGAGGTACTTGTATCTGCTAGTTATATGAGAATAATAAAAAATTATAGCTTTTGATTGTTTGCAAGGACAAAATCTGTCTCCAAATTCATGACCATCTTTGGTGCGCAGGGGGAGGCTGTATCTACTCTCGTGGGGCACACGCAATGTGTCTCTTCTGTGATCTGGCCGCAACATGAAACAATTTATTCAGCATCATGGGATCATTCTATTAGAAGATGGGATGTTGAGACTGGCAAAGATTCACTAAACATGGTGAGAGAGCTACCTTCATCTACCCCATCTTCTCCTGTGTAGAGGAATGAAAACAAAATTTACTTGTACATAGCATGCACTAAGTGTGTGTTTTCTTGTTTCCATAAACCCATATTTTATTACATAAAAAACAAAAGGGGTGCTTCGTGTATACAAGAACTATATAGAGCATAATTATCAAACCTGTAGCGTGCAGGTTTGGAAGAGGAAAGAAAAAAAAAAGAAACAATTTACTTGTATGTAGCATGCAATATGCATGTTTTTGTATTGTTTCCATAAATATATATAACCTGACTAGGTCAATTAAACTGGCTAAAGCCCTGGGTGAGTAGGTCAGTGGTTCACCCAGTGGTATTGTGGTTCAACTTCCGTGTCATAGTCGGAGGTCTAAATAAAAAGGTATCTTTTATCAGAAATATGAGGAACAAATATGAGTTTAAATGTTAAGTCTTGTTATAAGTTTTAAAAAAATGGATTTTATAAAGTTAAGTAGCATAGTAATTTAAATATAAAATTCTTATTCTTTTTTCCATTTTAAATATTAAAGACATAATACTGGTGTTTTCTTTTTTCATACTTCAAATATTTTGTAGCAACCTGTACTCCGACTCAATACTTCATTTCTTTTGTCATATGATGTTGATATGATTTTAGATTTAGCTTCAAAAGATGCTCTACAATCAACATTTTGGATACTATTTAACTCTTGCAATATATTTTACGACATCTCTTTCCCATTCCTCTGTCTCTTATCAAAAACAATTTGTTAAAATCATTTGTGGGCACCTCTTTCCATTCTAGTCATAATTTAAGAAAAGCTTATGAATGAACTCTTTGAATAATCAGTTTGCTTATTTGAACTCTGTGAATCATATAGACTTTAATACTTTTATTTAAATAATTTTTTAATATAGTTTGAAATTGGTCATAATGATTAAATAGAAAAAAAAAATTTAATGTTTGATTCTTCTTCTTTATTTATTTTTCTGTTTATTCTTTATGCGATACCATATTTGTAATTTATTAGGTAGCATTGACATAGATCAATTTCAAGGGTGCTAGTTTGAACCCCTGAAAAGCCATTCCAGTCTTTAGATTCTTCCGTTGTATGGACATTTCAACTAGGGTGGCGTTTGTGTCGGACACGTGTCAGATACCCACTCTGTTCGGACATTCTATCATGATCATTTTTTTATTACAAATATTATATATTTTAACTCGAAGTTATTAGTAAATAACAAATATGTACTCGTATCTAGAAGATTTCAACAAGAAAAATTAATAACAAATATAAAACTAAATTTATACTATATAAATGAAGAATTTTAAAGATATTAATGAATGTGTCGTTGATGTGTACTTTTTAAAAATTAGCGTGTCACCGTATCCCACACGTGTCGTGTCGGGCACATGTGTTCGTGTCAGTGCATCATACCTAGATTCTTTTTGAAACAGTTCAATAATTGGTACAGGTTTTTTGTCAAAGCTGCTCAATTTGTGCATTCTTTGACCGGTCTCAATGTAAATATGTCAAGTTAAGCAATCCAAACCTACCTTTACTAGAACTAGTAATAAATTCCCAACCCTGATCCGTAATGGATATGCAATCCTCACCATTTCCTGGATCAATGTCAAAAGTGGTCTTGAATTTAAAATCTTGGTCATATCTATTCATTAATATTAGAGGAAGTGTTGCCAAAAGAAACAAGTGAAAGGTGTAGCCTTATTTATCATTATCAGTGATCATTTTAACTATGGCCTTGGCTTTATCTTTTGAAATGACTTGAAGACTTTGTTAAAGCTCACAGCATAACCAGATACAAACTTAAATTCCTAATTTTTAGAAGCTGTTTTACTTCAAAGGTGTTTGATATCATATCTGGCATTATAATATTTATTATCAGATGGCTTAATATAAGAATTACACGGGCTTCATTTGCTGGCATGCTATGATGACTCTGTATGGCAAAATTCTAAATGGAGTCATTATAATTGAAAATAGAAGTTGACAGACTTTCTATTTAATCTTCACTCAGTTCTGTGGCAAGGCTATCAACTGTCTTGATATTGGAGGTGAAAGTTCTACCCTTATTGCAGCTGGTGGTTCTGACCCTACAATTCGAATATGGGATCCTCGCAAGCCAGGTTTCTCTCTCTGGATGCCTGCATAAATATATATAAGCGTGTGTATGCTACTATTAAGGTGTTTGCATTTTGTACAATGAGATTGCCAATTACTGATACTTTTTTTGCCTTGCATGAATTTGTTTATGCAGGGAAATATGATCCTATCTTTCAATTGTCACAACATAATTCTTGGATTTCTTCTTGCAAATGGCACAATAAATCATGGTTTCACTTGGTCTCTGCATCATATGATGGGAAAGTTATGATATGGGATCTGAGAACTACGGTATTCAATTCTGTCATTCCTTTTACTTTATGCTTTATGTGCCTTGACAAAATATTTGTCTGAATCATGTGTTCCCTTTTGCAGTTTGCGTTGCATGTGATTGACTCACATAAGAACAAGGTACTCCTCCAATCCAATGTTTCCACTTTTGGCCGGTTTGGTAAGGTGTAGAGGTGGATTGGACTAGATAGTATTAAGGGAGAAAAAGAAGATGAAATAGTCTATTTTATTGTACAGTCATATTTTGTACTGCATGCCAAACACGCCCTTTAAGTATTAACTCAATCATAAAAGTTACTTCATTACTTCAATGATCTGGCATTTTTAATGTAGGTGTTATGTGCCGACTGGTGGAAAGATGATAGTGTGATAAGTGGTGGTGTGGACTCAAAACTTTGCATCTCTTCTGGAATTTCAGTGGAGTGATCAAGGTATGTTTCTATTTCATGTCTGGTTGTTGACTAAATCTCAAGAACGTGACCTTAAATTTATTGTTGTTGAATCTGACCCATCTGTGTAGTAGAATAATTTTGTGAACTGGGATTCAAATCTCGTGTACTTCCCATAAAATTGGATAGATTGCATGTTTGAAGTGAAATATATATTTTGTGTTCTTATTTGACTATCTATTTCTTGGTTCCCAAATCTTTCACTTCATACTGCAGATTGCATGTGAAATGGTGAAATTCTATTTCTAGTGACTCGGTGTATCAAATTTTTGCTTGTATTATTTCATAGGCCGTTGTACCAGGAACCATATAGGGCACCAGAATCAGAAGTGCCCAAAAGAGACATAATTTTCATTTTTTTTCTTATAAAAAACCGGATTTCTTATCCATCTGCAACTTGTTATCAACGAAATTAACTATGATTTTTTTTTTTTTTTTTTTAAAATTTCATACAAGTTCAAGAGAATGAGAGCTCTTAACTTCAATCGTCATACATTGGTGTAAAGTTGAATGCAGAAAACCTCATATATAGGCTATAGTTTTAATGCTTTTGTAATATTACCAATTCAGCATCTAAATTCAGTCCAACATAATCAATGGCAGAATAATACCAATTATATTTCACGTGATAACTAAGATAATTAAACATTCAAGTTCAAACCCCTTATTAACTGTCAAGGCTAGTTCAACAGTAATATTGTTTAGGTATCGAAAGAATACCTCGATATTTTAGAAGGAATTTCCCCGTTATTATGGATGCATATGAAATTTTTCTTTAGGTTTTGAACTCGAACCCGACTTTGAGCCTCTGTCAAAGTCACAAACTCATCAAATGTGAAAACTGGAACATGTAAATGGCTATTATACTTACTAATGTAACTCATCCTCTACATATTTTAGGTTTCTATCAATAATTCCATTAATGAACCTATTGAGAAAGCAAAGAAATTTATCTAAGATTTGGAACAAATATTAGTTAAAATAAGAAGGAAAAATAGTGATGATACAAAATCTGGCAATCATAAATGTATAAAACACAAGCTCAAGAAATAGAACTTATAAAATAATTATACAGAAAATCAACAGTCATAGAAAGTTAAAATAGATCATAATCAATGAATAAAACACTAAAATATGAGAAAACCTATAAACGGGGTTTTATCAAAAACTCAAAATTGCAAATATAGAGTGAAGTAACACATAATATCAACAATAACAGGATAAATGTTGAAACAAGGAATAATGAGCAAAGTGCTAGAAATTTCAAGAAAAGATAAGAATTGTACTTCAGTGAAAATTTACCTATGGGTGTTCAATTTTGGGTATGAAATCTTGTGTCTAACAAATATGATTCAAAGAAATTTCAGAAAATTAGAGTAAAGTAAAAAATTATCGAAGAATAATTCATTTCCACTACATAGAGAATTGTAAGTTTGTTTTGACCCTTTTGGTGAGTTTGAAGTTGTTTTGTACATTCATATTTGGGATTTTTGTAACATTTGATTGTCTCCAGAGTCGATGTGTAGAGCCTCATCTCGGGTTTGAGCTTTGAAAATCACTCTTCTCTTTACGAGTCATCATTCTTATCATTCAAATCACTCCTCTCTTTACGAGTCATCATTATTATTATAATATCAAATAGGATTATACACCAGTATAGTTTAGTTTATTAATAATGTCATTAAATTTTTTTGATTTGCTTGCATTGGTTTGATGTTTGGTAATATGTCGTTTTTTTCTCTAATGTTGGTACCAAAATTATTTTCTTCCACTGCATTTTCTTTAGAGATCCAAAATTCTATGTTTCATTGGTTTATTGTATAGTTTTCAATTGGCAATTCTTGTTCTAGTATATGCAAAATCCTTTTTTACTCTAAACAGTAATATAAATTCAATATTATTTCTATTATTCAAACAAAATAAACTAACACATATAAAAAATGAGGAATTACATCAACTAACCCCATCACACAAGAAATTAAAAATTACCAAACACCTTTTTTTTTTTTTTAATTTCGTCTATTACTGTATTGTAATAGTATAAATGATATTAAAATAATCGCTTCACTCCTAAAAATCTATCAATATTCTTCGTCCCTCACTCCATTTAAGACCCACTTATTTTGCCTAATTTCACCAATTCACGGCTGAATATTCGTTCAATCACTAATCATGCAATCTCATCCCCATCTATCTCAACTTGTATGCAAAGAAATATTGTTCACTGAAGCTGAATCACCATAAAGCCCCAATTGAACTATATGATTTCACAAATCACTTCGAAAATTTTGAATTCCTGCAATCTAACTACTGGCTCCGGAGACATGATCAAACGTTATAGATATCTCAAATATAAATATACAAAACAACTTCAAACTTGCCAAAAAGGTCCAAACAAATTTACAGGAACATTTTTTTCCTTTGAAATTGAAATGAATTTTTCTCCGATAATTTTTGACTTGTGTATTTTTCTGAAATTTCTTTTGTTCATATTTGTTAGACACGAGATTTCATACTCAAAATTGAACACCTAAATTGACACTGAGGTACAGTTCTTATCTTTTCTTGAATTTTTTTTGGCGCTTTGTGTATTATTCCTTGATGATTTTTAGTATTTGTTCCGTCGTTGATATTATGAGTTACTTCACTATATATTGGCATTTTTAAATCTTTGATTAAACTCCTTTTATGTGGTTTCTCAATTTTTGAAACTTCTTGAAGGTGTAGTGTTTTATTCATTGATTATAATCTGTTTTAATTCTCTATGGCTGTTGATTTTTCGTATAATTATTTTATATTTTTCGTTCCATGAATCTTTGTGCTTGTGTAAATATTTATGATTGTCAGTTTTTGTTGTTTCTTGTTGTTTTTCTTTATTATTTCAACTAATATTAGGTGTTCCGAATCTTGGATAAACTTCTTTGCTGTCTCAATAGGTTCATATATGAAATTGTTGATAGAAACATGAAATATGTAGAGAATGAGTTACATTAATAAATATAATAGTTATTTGCATGTTTCAGTTTTCACATTGGACGAGTTTTTGACTTTGACAGAGGCAAGCAAAGAGAAAAGTTAGGTTCGACTCCAAAACCTAAAAGACTTTTGTATGCATCCACCGTAATTGGGACATTCCTTCTAAAATGTGGAGGTATTTTTTTGATACCTAAGCAATATTATCATTGAGCTGACCTTGATGGTTAACAAGAAATTTGAACTTGAATGTTTGATTGTCTTAGTTATCACATGAAATATAATTGGTATAATTTTGCCATCGATTCTGTTTTAATGAATTTACATGCTGAATTGGTAATATGATCAATTGTTCCCACTTAAGACATACGATAAGCATCCTCACATATGATAGTTAGAATATAGAAACCCCTTTAAATATTTGTGAACTCTCTGGTGAAATTTTCAATCATAGACCATGTCCCAGTAAATTGATTCTCTTTCGTATTATGATAATGAAAATGCATTTTCCTCGTTACTGCACGCTACTATTGATGGTTTGTGCAATCATGGTTGCATAGTGTTACATGTCTGACGTGTCATGCCATGCAATATTTTATCAAGTTACACTCCAGTGTTGTGATATTGTACACTCGTGTTACATTCCATCTTTTTTCTTACTGCATACTAATATTTTATCTAGTTACACTCCAGTGTCGTGATATTGTACACTCGTGTTACATTCCATCTTTTTTCTTACTGCATACTTTATATTTCAACGAATCTAAAAGTAGTAACATCAAGTGAAATCAACTCTTAGCCTCTGTTGGGCTCTGTTAAAAACAAACTTTGAGGAAAATGTATTTAGGAATAGGTTTTTTTGGAGATGTGTGGTTATAAAAAATGAGTGTCGTGATATTGTACACTCTGTTACATTCCATCTTTTTTCTTACTGCATACTTTATATTTCAATGAATCTAAAAGTAGTAACATCAAGTGAAATCAACTCTTAGCCTCTGTTGGGCTCTGTTAAAAACAAACTTCGAGGAAAATGTATTTAGGAATAGGTTTTTTTGGAGATGTGTGGTTATAAAAAATAAGGAAAGATTTTGAGTTTACGTGTAATATTATTTTATTGGAGAATGTGGTTGAAAATAAGGGAGAAAAATGCATTTTTGAAACAATGGAGGCCAAACAAGGGCTTAATATAATGAAATCGGGATAATATATATATATATATTTCATTCATCCATTAATAGCACGTGACTTTGTTCAAGACACATTATAATACCAAACGTTTGTGTTTTAAGACACAGTAATGCAAGTAATAAGGAAATGCATTAGTTTCATTACAGTGGATTGATCATATTTCGTCATGGTTTGTATTCATTTGGTATGTAGGAGTGGTCATCAATTTTTTTATGAAGTTGCATGATATGAATGAAATCGCACTTTGTATGTTCTTTAACATGTCCTAACTTTTCAATTTTCCTGCTATAGGAATGAATATTCTACATGATCCCCACGACAGATTCGAAGGAAGGATGAATTTTTTCTATAGATACGAAAAAAATAATTCTACATGGATCCCCACGACAGATTCGAAGGAAGGATGAATGTTTCTAGATACGAAATTTTGAAGTCATTCGAAACTATTTATTAGTTGTTTTTTTTATCTTTTTTTAGGACTTTTTTTTCGTGAACTAACAGATTATGTGTACGAATTATCTTCAGATTTGTAATATATCATTTCGTTTATTTTTATTCTAGAATTGCATGTGGTTAATATATTGTATATTATGTAGTTAATCAAGTGTTCACATACGTGCATTGAAGTTAGGAATTATTGTTATAAATATATAAATAATATTACTTGTACATGAGGAGTTACATAATGATTTACGAGGTGTCAAAAGAGTGGAAAAATTATTTGGTTAAAAATATTATGACCCAATTAAATTTCATCGCATTCCAAATCACAGTGTGCTCTCGTCCTGGGGAGACAAATTTCAGATTACATACTGGTGGCATATGAGCTAATCCATTTTCTTAAAACCAAGAGACAAGGGAAGAAAGGTTTTATGTCACTTAAACTAGACATGAGTAAAGCCTATGACTGTGTCGAATGACATTACCTCCAATCAGTGGTGGAGAATATGGGATTTGGCGAGAAATGGATAAATTTGATAATGCTTTGTACGCGGTCAATGTTTTTCTCTATCTTGATTAATGGAGAACCGAAGGGGCCAATATATCCATCTAGGGGACTTAGGCAAGGGGACCCCATATCCCCTTACCTATTTTTGCTATGCAGTGAAGGATTGATTTTTTTTTTTTTTTGTTACAGAGAGCGACTCATCAAGGAAAGGTGGACGGTATTAGAATATGCCGAGGAGTGCAAAAAGTAAACAATCTCATGTTTGCAGATGATAGTGTCATGTTTTGTAAAGCTTCTGTCCAGACCAATACACATATACTCCAATTACTTGAAGTATATGAACAAGCATCAGGTCAGAAAGTGAACAGAGATAAGACATCCATGGTATTCAGTAAATCTGTGTCACCAACTATCCAAAGAGAAATTCTGGATTTTTGGGGTATCCAGCATCACCAAAATTATGAGCACTACTCGAGACTCCCCTCAATGGTGGGTGGAAACAGGAGGAAAGCATTCTCAGATTTAAAAACAAAGGTATGGCAGGAATGAAAAACTTTTGTCTCAGGGTGGAAGAGAAATTCTTGTTAAAGCTGTTTCATTATCTATCCCCACATACACGATGAGTTGTTTCAAGTTTCCAATATCTTTGTGCAAAGAGCTAGAGATCACGATTGCAAAATTTTGGTGGGGACAAAGAGAAGAAAAAAAATAATACGATGGATAGGGTGGAAGAAGTTATGTGACACTAAAGGAAGATGTGGTATGGGGTTTAAGGATCTTCAGGCTTTTAACATGCCTCTCCTAGCAAAACAAGGCTGGCGAATTCTGCAAAAGGAAGGATCACTGTTACAAGAGATATACAAAGCTAAATACTTCCCTCATGGACATCTTAAAGATGCAAAATTGGGAACAAATCCATCATATGCATGGAAAGGTATTTAGGAGGCAAGGAAACTGCTATTTGAAGGTTGTAGATGGCGAGTTGGTGATGGAAAGGAGATAAATATTTGGAATGATCACTGGTTGTCGAACCATCGACTACTAAGCTGCCTAGATGGAATTAATGCAGATCAAAGAGATTGGACAGTATCACGACTGATTGATGAACACACTTGACAATGGGATATTGAGAAGGTGTCCAGAATGCTCCATCCTAGAGATGCGTATGAAGTATTCCAAATACAATTAGTAGAAGGACAGAACAGACCGAATGTTATGATTTGGGAACCAGAGAAGAATGGTACCTATACAGTTCGAAGTGGCTATCGAATGTTTGTGAAGAACAATGGTGCTAGGCCAGGAAAGTGGTAGAAGATGCCAGATGTAAATTCTGCAACAGAGATGAAGAAGATATAAATCATGCATTATTATATGGCTCTAGGATCGGACCAGTATTGTCAGCCAAGCTGGGTTTTTTAAAAAATAATTCTGAGCAGTGGGACATCACACATATAGTAAATCTAGTAATAAACAGGAACATTCCTGGTGAACTGGGGAAACTATTTATATGCTTGTGGGGAATGTGGTACAGCAGGAACCAGTTTATTTTTGAACATAAAATGTTTACTCCATAGAAATCTATTGATCATGCTCTCACAATGGCTGAAGATTTTAAATGTGCACATAAGCAGAGACAGCAAGGGACCCATCACAGAGAGGGGTGGAGTCCTCCTCCGGAAGGGGTCCTAAAACTTAATGTTGATGGAGCTTTATTTGCGGATCAATGCAGATATGAGACTGGGATGATCCTTCGGGACGCANAATGCAGATATGGGACTGGGATGATCCTTTGGGACGCAAAAGGAAAAGTAATTTTCTCAGCCAGTAAACCAGAGAGGGGCAGTATGGATCCAATGGAGGCAGAACTCCTAGCGATGCTGAGAGGCCTACAGATTTGCTTACATTTATCCATCCAGAACAAGTAGAAAGTGATTCGTTGTTGGTGGTTCAAGAAGTGACAAAAGTACAAGTGGAATCTTTGGCCATTTGGGGAAACTTGATACATGAAATTCGATAGTTAATGAATAAATTCCCGAATATAGATGTAAGGGATGAAAGTCGTCTATTTAATTCAGCGGCACATTGTCTAGCTAGGAATTCATGGCATCTTAATGACTTGGTAGTGTGGTGGAGTGATCCTCCGGATGTTGTTTTACACATTATTTAGCATGATGTATTGATGTAACTCTTTTAAAGTTGTTTTAATGAAATGTGCTTTGTTATCAAAAATAAAAAAATCATAATTTACATGTAGCATAATCGTAAATATTGTTGGATTTCTAGTGTGTTGCTATGGAAAATGAGACTTGAGTTTCGATGAATCCAAGCTTCTTACAAATTCTGTCGTGTACTCGTGCAGATATATGGATGCACTCGTATAGTTCGATGCATTCTAATAAGCATGGATGCATGTTTTAAAATTATGTAATTTGATGATACAACATAATTATTCATATTTGTTGCAACAATGAATACCACCTTGGAAAGCATATACATGGCTTCAGAAGAAATAATTTGTTGATTGTAACTGCTTACGTAACAAATTGTGAGACATTATTGAATCGCCAATATTATCAACAATAATTGTAATACTTCATATGTGAAATCTCGTAGCTCCAATTGAATTTTTAAAAAAGGAAATTATTTGTAATGTACTAATTGAAATCCTGAAAAGAAAATTACCTCTAATGTATAGAATTTGTTGTAAAAGGAAAGTTTATTAGGGTTTGTAGTGAATGACACTTGCACCCTTGTAGCCCTAGAAATTATTACGATTGTATCCCTGATTCTTACCTATAAATATAAGGCTTTGGTCATCAATAAATTACACACAAGTCATAGACTTCTCTTATTCTCTCTATTTTATAACATAATCAATATTTTCCTTTGA
>CAIGRQ010099737.1:0-12262 GCA_903798375.1 Fraxinus sp. D2006-0159 | reverse complement strand
GATTGGAGGGAGAGGTAAGACTCAAAATACAGCGTATTTATTACTCAACTGTGCTCCAATCATATCATTAGATCTCCTTCAACCATGTTGCTAAGCTTAAAAGACAATATTAGTGAATCAACCATTGCAGAATACTTGGGATCCTAAAGAAATTTGCCTACTGATAAAAGTAGCTTTACTCCCCACAAAATCAAGCCAAAGTGTAACAGTATTTATTTCAGAAAGGAAACCCCTCATCAACCAAAATTAAACTTAACTAGGTTTGGCATCTATATTTTTTAGAGGGTTCTCTTAAACACAAACTGTCTGTAGAAAATTTATCAGTCTATATTTGGTATTCTTTCGCAGGTACTTTATGATGCCTTACATTTTTATTTTTATTTTTTTTAAACGGATAAGAATCTCACACAGTTTTACATCTTAAAATGAATGAAATAAGATTTTTCATCTACTTGTAAGTAAAATTGTATTCAGTGCTGCACAAGGATCCTCTTGTTCAACTTCTCCAAGCTTCATAAACTAGTTCATACATTGATACAAATATAAATACAAATACAAAAGAAAAGAAAATAAAGCCTTTCATCACAAATTATATGGGATCAGCTACATTAATTTCCTTTTTCCCCATTTAACTCTGCTGAGAAATAAGGATTATTAGTCCAGTTTTTCAGACTTTCCATTGAGGCACATGTTTCTTTTAATTTTTCTCAAAGTTCCTTACCGCATAAGATTTTCTACGTTTAAGAGCTTCACGAGCAAGATCCTCTTCACCTTTTCCAAGAGCAAGTTGTGCTTTACGATACCTATGATCAAACGAAACGATAAAAATATGGCCTCTTTATAACAAAATGAGTTCAATGAAGTATTCATGGGCACTTACCACTCTTCAGAAGCTTGTTGTGCAGCTTTGTATCTATTCTCCAATTGCTTCTGTGAAGCCAAAACCTACAAGAAAGAGGAATGCTGAAATTTTCACTTCATTTCCCCCGATAAATTAACTCTTACTCTTATGTAGAAACTTCTAGATTCAATATATTCTCATTCCAATAAAGAAAATAAACAGAGAAAGTGTAATCTTGGTTAGGCACATAAAAGGATCAGTCTTAATCTAAAAGAAAAAGAAAAGGGAAAAATAAGAGTTCACAGGGGGATATACCTGCGCTGTAGCTTGACGCATCTTAATCAAATCATCGTTCATCTCAATCACAGTTTGTTCCAAAATCTTCTCAGGGTCTTCAAAAGAGCTTATTACAGCATTTGCATATGACTACACTTAAAACAGATGAAGTAGAGTCAATAACATTTCAAGTATATCTGACTGAAGTCAACAGTCAACAACACCCAAACGACCTTGACAACTCTTGCAAATCGATCAAAAAGGTTCATCCGAGCACCGAGGGCACCACCACCACGACTATTACATCTGGATCTACTTGAATAAGATAGCTGTATTCCTGAAACTTTTGAAGTCCCCACTAATAAAGAGATAAATGAATTTTAGTTCAAGCATTTAACATAAATTTAGGGGAATAAAACAACTAGAAATCAAAAATGATAGCAACAACTGGAGAATGTATTTCAAATATAGTCCATAAAGAAGCATCTAAGCCTATCGAAAGGAAACTAAGCAGTCCAATATGCAAACATATAAACTTTCAGCACAGTTCAACATTAATGAGTAAGAATTGGTGTATAATAATTGATTTATCAGTTAGGGGAATGAACCCATCAACCTCAACTGAAATCAACAAAATTTATCCCATAATTATGCGGAGTCAGGTACATGGACAATCTTCTTCAACTCTGGACCATTGAGGAATGCATAAATGAACATGTTTTAACTTAACATTCAAAGTTCATGGAACAATTTAAACTATGATTGTGAAGTCTATTGCCATTATCATACTTGCATAAAAGACCTTTTATTTTCTCACAATAAGAATAGTTATGTAAAAGCATGGTTCCTGACAACCTAAAAATGACATAAATATACAATATGTTACATATTAGTCTCAGAAAGTTCACTTCGGTTCATTCCAAGACCCAACAAAACCAATACATTTTGGTGATGAATTTTCTCTATGCAAATGTTATCAAATTTGACCTTCTAGGTGGCCTAGTGCACGTAATTTATTGTGCATCTCTTTTCATTCACTCTAGTTTTGAGTGGTTTAAGCAGGTTGGTCATGTGTACTCCAAGGTCTGGCGTAACATTATTGTTCTAGGTCTTATGGTGAAAAGGAATATTCAAACTATTACATAGTAGCAGTTTAATAATGATACTATTTTGTTCTCAAATCATAATTTCTCGATGTTCTTAAAGGCTTACAGGGAAAATTTGTAGACATTCTAAAATTTGAGAAGTTCCCCAGTAGATTGTAGGATGAATTTATCAGTCTCATCAGAGCGCCGTCCTTGTTCTTTTAACTTATCTGGGTCTTCCTCAGAAGCCATCCTAGAACCTCTTCTTTTTCAAACCCTTTTTTTCAGCATATTACATGCACATCCTAGCCTCTTTATCCTTGTAACTTCAAGGCCAGTATAGCGCACCAAAAATCTTTTTGGTATTCAGATATATAAAAGTAAGAAGTAACCATCACTACCATGATAATATAATTCTTCCAAAACATATCTGTGGACGCTCTCTCACGTTCGCAGACATGGAAGGCATATTTTAAGGATTCGGTTTGCAACGAGGTTGATTTGACATTACATGCCGGGGATAAATATTCTCACCTTAAACTAGAAAACAGTTGTCATATCAGCTAGAGCCCTCAAGCAGAACCTAAAAGCAGGGTTTCATTTTGACTCATTTAAACTTCTGAAAGTACTCGTCTATAAGTCTCCTTCCAGCATCTTATCTATGTAAGGGTGAATCATAACCCAGAGAGCACGAAGTTGCTATTCAATTACACCTTTTTCAGTTTGTCTCATTGGTCTAAGGCATCAACTGGATAAATAATGAGGTTTGCACCGATGAGAAAAGAAGATGGGAGATCTTATGTGTGGAATTAAGCAATTCAGTTTCAATTTCAATTGGTTCTCAAATAAAGCAAGAAAATTCGATTCTATTTAAGTCTCAAATCTCTCTCCCACTCTTCAAATATCATCAATCCGTGGACAATATCAGCAGTAAACCATTTCAAATCACTGCAACAACACCCCTGCTGCCATAACAAATTCACACTACGTTACTACATTCCTACATTACATTAGAAACTCAATTGTAATGTAAACGAAGACTCGAATACGATAAAAGAAATAAACTTTGCAAAGTAAAAATCTAAGCAATATTGAAGCCACGTTTCAGAGAAAAAATAATACGGCCAAGTAGAAGTTTGTGCTAAAAAGGAAGTACACTTGTTGTGGAATTACCAATTCCCAATCTCTTAAGCATCGGGATTGCAAATTGGCAGACTCGTTATTGTGGCGAAAAATGAAAAGGGTCTTTTCGTATTGCATAATAACAGCAAAAAACAAACTAATACAGTAGTATTGACAAGAATTACCTCCATTACCAAAGAAAGATGGTCCCAAAACTTGTGCCTTCACGATAAATACTCCTCTATTGCAAGAGGAAGAAGAGGTATTCACCGTAGAAGAAGAAATCATGCTTATCCATGTTATTGGAGCTCTCACTGCCATTATTATTGTTTTCTTGTGTTTATTCAGGCTATGCTATGTTTATTTGGGGCCGGTGTTTTGATGGAAAATGGAACAAAGAATCTTGATTCTTGGGGATATTTTACTTGAAAGAAATTATTTTTAGGGTCTTTGTAAATTCACTGACTTTTGTACATTCTGGTTCCGGGAAATTAGCAGTCACTGGTGTTTCATTATTACTGTAAAAAAACGTTCTTTATCTTTTATTTTTTTGATATTTTCATTTTTATTGTTATCTTTCATTACGTAAAATGCTATTTTCATCCATTTTCTCAATTAAAAGTGATAAGACGACGAATATACATTTTTTTTAAATACAAAAAAAGAGATAAGGAAAGAATTAATTGCAATCATAGCTTCAAAATTTTTAAAAACGTGTAAACGAGTTCAAATAAATTATTAAAAGTGTAATTAATATGTAATATCCCTACATTTTATTATTATTGTGAAAAACGTCCATACCTTTCATTTTTTGACATTTTCACATTTAATTACATATTTGATTGCACAAACCATCATTTTTATCCAATTTCATCCAATTTATCAATAAAAAAAATTGTGAAATGACAAATGTATCCCTTATTTAAATAAAATAATAAAGAATTAATTGTTACCGTAGTCCCAATTTTTTTTAGAAGTGCAAATGAATCTCAAATAAATTATTAAAAAATCATAAATTAAATTATTATTTTTAAAAAAAGTGCAAACAAGTCCCAAATAAATTTTTAAAAAATTCAAAATTAAATTTTTTTATGAAAAATACAAATGTCCCAAATAAATTATTCAAAAATTGTAATTTTATTTATTATTTTATATAAATAAGAGGCTATATTCGTCATTTCATGACTTTTTATTGAAAAAATAGATGAAAAGTAATGGAAAATATGATTTGCACAATCAAATGTGTAATTAATGGAGAAAATGTTAAAAAATGAAAGATATGGACGTTTCTCACAATAATAATGAAAGATATAAACATTATGTTCTAATTACCATTTTAACAATTTATTTGAGACTCGTTCGCACTTTTTAAAAAAGTTTGGGACTATGATTGCAATTAGTTCTTTTTTTTTATTTTTTTTATTTAAATAAAATTATATATTCATCATTTTCCAACTTTTAATTGAAAAAATGGATGAATATGACATTCCCCTCAATGAAAGGTGGAAATAAAGATGAAAATATCAAAAAATGAAAGGTAAAAACATTTCCACAATAATAATGAAGGTAACAATGCTAATTATCCTTCTTGTTTTTCTTATTCAAACCCCTTTCTATTTTTATTTTTTTTAACTTTTATCACTATGATACCTAGGGTTCTTATTGTGGTTTGTAGGTGATGGAATTGAAACGATGAGATTTTAATTCTTATTTGCTTTTATTTTCTTTATCATTATACTTTTTAGACTTGAGTTGACGTTGGGGTAGGGGATTTGTTTAGGAGATTGGAGGAAAAATTAGAGATAGGGTCCCCAATTATGGAAAAAGTAACAAGTAGGTCCACAACCTACTACTTTTGCAACTATTTCTCTCAACCTTTTATTTTGTAGCACTTGAATCACAAATTTACAATGATAATTGTATCCGCACTGCATCACATTTTAATTGCAATAGAAGTTCACGCTATTTGCTCAGTGTCACATCTACATTCCACCTATTTTTCATTTAATTCTTATTATTAATAGGGAGAATTTGTTAAATAGACTAGTCAAACAATGTATTTAGTTAAATAACATTTGCTAAATGTTTTTTGGACAAATGGCCTCCAATTATAAAATACAATAAACAACATGGTCAAATGTCATAAATACTCTCACCATGGGAAAAGACCCTAACACCTTTATCAATCCAATTAATTCCTCAATTCAATTTTAGGTCCCCAAATCACAATTACCCGTTTTTTCTCTTCAACTATAGTGATTACTATTCTAAAATCATGTTATTTATTATATTCTTCGCCTATTTTGAATATTTGAATGAGAGTTTGATGAACATATTATTTACATTGGAAAATCTCATTTTCATTTGAAGAAGAAAGATTATTTTAGAAATTTCATGTAGATTGTATTTTATTATTTAGTTGGTGTTTTTTTCTGTTTAGTGTGTTTTGTGTGTTGTCTGAATCTATTGAATTATAATAACACTCCAGCTATTATCTGAAATGTAGAACGTCGCTCTAGCCATTACATGTTACGAAAAATGGCACTAATGTTGTTATCTATTGTAATTTTATTTTTTTTTCAATGAAATAACTTCTAAGAATAGACTCCCTAACATATATAATACAGAGAAATTGACCATGTCATAAATAACAGATGAAATGATATAGCTTTTATATTATCAAAATGGTGAAAGCACAAGCCATCATGCTCATATGTGCCGATTAAGTTAATGAGCATATCTTTGAATTTTTATACATGTCATGTGCATATTACAACGTAAGTTCCACTTATTATTTCTCAATGCACAAATAGGTCGTGACTGCTTATACTCGTGTTCACGCACATAACAACACAAGTGTCGTTTTTATGTCAAGTGACGACACTTATATCGTTTTGAGATTTTCACTGATATTTTATTTTTTCAATGAAACAACCTCTAATAATAGATTCCCTAACGTATGTGACATGAAAAGGTTAACCATGTCATAAAGAATTATTGAAATGACATAACTTTTATGTTATCGATATGGTGAAAGCACAATTCATCCTTTTATATGTGTTGATTAAGTTGTTGAGCATATCTCTCAACTTTTGTACATGTTATGTGCATATTACAAAATAAATAAGTTTCACTTATTATTTCTTGAGGTACTGATGTGATGTGGTTGCTTATACACATATTTACACATAATGATATAAGCGTCATTTTCATGTGCGTAAGGCACTTGTGTAGTTCTATTCTATATTTTGATTTTTTTTTCAACTCAAAGACCTCAAACAATGGACCCCCTAATATATGTAAGATATAAAGGTTGATCATGTGACAAAGAACGTTTGAAATGACATAGATTATATGTTATCGAATTGGTGGAAGCACAAGTCATCATACTGATTAACGTCGATTAAGTAATGAGTATATCTCTCTACTTTTATGCATATCATGTCCATCTTACAACGTAAATGAGTTTCCTTATTGATTCTTGAGGCATGGATAAGACGTAGCTTATACTCATGTTTACACACATAACGACACGAGACGTTTTCATCTCAATAACAACAATTGTGTTGTTTAGTTGATTTTTTCTATATTTTGATTTTTTTTCAATGCAACGACATCCAACAATGGATCCCCTAACATATGTAAGACCTAAATATTGACTACGGGACAAAGAATGATCCAAACAACATAAATTGTATTTTATCGAAATGGTTAAAGCACAAGTCATCATACAAATTCATGTCGATTAAGTAAGGAGCATCTCTCTACTTTTGTACATATCGTGTCCATCTTAAAACGAAAATGAGTTCTACTTATTGGTTCTCGGGGCACGGATAAGCCATAGATAATTATAGTCATGTTTATAGATAGAACGACACAGGGGCACTTTTATTTCAATAACGACTCTTGTGCCTTTCTGTTTGTTTCTCCTATATTTTGCTTCTTTTCAAAGGCAATGACATCAAGCATTGGACCCATAACGTATGTATGGTAGGAAGGTTGATCATATGACAAAGAACGATTGAAACAACATATCATTCTATTGTTTTCATTAGAATATAATTAATGATCATACCTCTCAACTTTGGCAAATATCATATCCACCTTACCTTTAAATGAGTTTGACTTATTACTTCTTGGGTACGGACAGGGCGTGGCTGCTAATAATCGTGTTTACAAACAAAATGATATAAGGGAAGTTTTCTTCTAAATAACGTCACTTGTATCATTCTGTTGAATTTTTCTATATTTTGATTTGTTTTCAGCACAAAGACCTCAAGCATTGGACCCCCTAATTTAAGGAAGTCAAAAAGGTTAATCACGTGAACAAAAAATATTGAATTGACAAAGACTATATGGTATCAATTTAGTGAAATCACAAGTCATTGTATTGATTTATTAAAAAAATATAATTAATGAGCATATCTTCGACCTTTTTTAAACGACATGTCCATTTTGCAACTTAAATGAGTTCAACATTTTAGTTTCTCGGGGCACGGACAAGTTGTTGATGCTTATAGTCGTGTTTATAGATAGAACAACACAATGTCCATTTTCATTTCAAT
The DNA here is from genome assembly GCA_903798375.1 of Fraxinus sp. D2006-0159. NCBI lineage: Eukaryota > Viridiplantae > Streptophyta > Magnoliopsida > Lamiales > Oleaceae > Fraxinus > Fraxinus sp. D2006-0159. The sequence goes on along the minus strand of CAIGRQ010099737.1, from coordinate 4,373 downwards.
AACGGCTCTTGTGTTGTTTTGTTGATTTGTTTTATATTTTGCTTCTCTTACACTGTAAAGACCTCAAGCATTGGACCTCCTAATTTAAGAAAGTCAGCTAGGATAATCATATAACAAAAAAAACAGTTGATTGGACATAGTTTATATGATATTGATTTGGTAAAATCACAAATCATTGTATTGGTTCGTTTGAAAATTTAATTAATGACACATCTCTCAACTTTTGTCAATATCACAACTTAAATGAGTTCAAATTATTGGTTTTCAAAGCACGGACGGGTCACGCTGCTTATACTCATGTTCACTAACAGAATGACACAAGTGTCGTTTTGTTATCAATTAAGCTATGAGGATATCTCTCAATTTTTGTATACTTCTCATGCATCCTACAACATGAATAAGCTCAAGTTGTTACTTTCGAGGCATGGAAGTTTATAAATTCGGTAATGGCACTTGTGTAGTTCTTATGGACCTTTATAAGTCCAGAACTATATTTGTGTCGTTCTCATGGAAACATAAGTTTAGTAATTGCACTTGTGTCATTCTCATACTTTATAAGTTCAGTAACGACACATGCGTCATTCTCATGGATGCTTATATCTGTAATAACGTCACATGTGCAGTTATCATGGGAACAACAAAATGAAAAGAAATGTACAACTAAAACACAAACATTCAACTTAAAAGGCATCAACACTATAACTACACATACAACATTTAACTTAAATCTAACACGCACAACTAAAAGATCAATCTCTTGAAAAGTAAGAACAAAAAATAACTTTAAAAGTTTAACTAAATTTACGGATCAAAGTGCCATGCAAAATCTTCACAGCTAAGTTCTTCCAAGTGGACATATATTCTCGCAAATCAAATATTTATTGAACCGAGCTAGTAAAAATTCAATGTGTTTCACTGTGAAGAACCCACAATCAAATCTGTAAAATAATCACGACAAAAATATGTTAGGGATCCGTTGTTGGATTACATATAATCTGTCATTTCTATATTTTTTGTTACATGGTGAATCTTTATATTTTACATACATTTTGGGGTCCATTATTGGATATCTTTGCATTAAAAAATCAAAATGTAGAAAAAATTAATAGAATGGCGCAAGTGTCATTACTGAGATGAAAACGACCTTTATGTCGTTATGTTTTTAAACATGAGTATAAGCAGTTGCGTCTTATCCGTTCCCTGAGAATCAATAAGTGGAACTCATTTACGTTATCTATGGCATTGTTAAACTTTCTATGTTATATAGTTAGGGAGTCCAGTCTAAGAGGTTGTTTTGTCAAATAAAAACAAAATATAAGTGAAAATTTCAAAACAACACAAGTGTCATTACTGGTCATGAAAACGATACTTGTGTTGTTATGTGTATAGACACTAGTATAAGCAGCCAAGACTCATCGTACCCTAAGAGATTATTAAGTGGAACTTATTTATGTTGTAATATGCACATAACACGTATATAAATTGAGAGATGTTATTAACTTAATCGACACATATGATTATGACGACTTGTGTTTTCACCATCTCAATAATATAAAAGCTATAGCACTTCAATCGTTTTTTGTGACAGTCAGTCTTTCTATGTTATATATGTTAGCGAGTTCATTATTAGAAATCATTTTGTTAAAAAAAATCAAACTACAGCAGATAACGACAGAGTGCCGTTTTACGTAGTGGATAACGACTAGAGTGGTGTTCTACATTTTAGATAGCAATTGGAGTGTCATTATCATCCAATGGTTCTAGAAAACACAAAAAACATACTAAATACGAAAACAACACCAACTAAATATTATTTAATACTATATTCAATACTAAAAGTACAATCTACATGAAATTTTTGAAATTGTCTTTCTTCTTTCTTTAAATATAAAATGATTTTCAAAGTAGATGATATGCTAATCAAACTCTTGTTTAAACGCTTAAAAGATGCCCGAAATAAGTGAAGAATATAATAAAGAATGTGATTTTAGGGTAGCAAGAACGATGGCTTAAGAGAATAGAATGGATGATTGTGATTTTGAAGGCCTAAAATTGAAGAAGGTAAAAAGGGAAAGAAGATGTTATTTTCAAAAAAAAAAAAAAAATAGAAACTAGGGTTTCACGGTGAATTTGGAGGAGAAATGACGAGATGAAATGAGGAAAATTGAGGGTTTTTGAGTTGATAATTGAAGGAGANTTCAAAAAAAAAAAAAAAATAGAAACTAGGGTTTCACGGTGAATTTGGAGGAGAAATGACGGGATGAAATGAGGAAAATTGAGGGTTTTTGAGTTAATAATTGAAGGAGAATTTTGTCATTTTGCCAACTAAAATATTTTACTTTATTTTTTTATTTTTATTATTAGTCAAATGCCATTTCATCAAACATATTGTCCAACTGGGCTAAATGGACAAATTCCCCAAAAAATATAATAATAAATAAATCATGTTTTCAAATATATATATAGAAAGAGGGGGAAGAGAAATGATGTACTAAGCCCCGGTTTGATTTGAATTAAAATTTCAAGTCAAAATCAACAATTAATTTTAACTACACAATTTATGGGGTCCACAACTTTTCAACCATACATGTCATTAAATATTATCAAAATTTACTGAAAATCTGCGGGAGCTAAGTAATCATGTTATTGTTGCATCTCATATCAATTTACTACCAGGCCACCTCACAGAAGTGTTAAAACTAATAATCAGGCATATTGACCATTTAATTTAAAAACATTGTTATAACTCGTTTTATCATTTTCGTTCACAGGGTGCAATATTGACAATATGAGTAAAAAAAAAATGGCTATCAACTAAGCAATTTATGTCAATTTGAAAGACAATAAGTGACCGAATGCCACAAGATAGTGAAATGTAAAAATAAATTTCAGTTCAATAACCCAGTTACAAAATTGGTTGCAAGTTCATTCACTGTGTACTTCCTTTCGCGAAAGTTAATGTCTTTAGAGACAAGAAACATTGTTTTGGTTGTTGCAATCTGAGCTGACATAGCCCCATATCATCTTAATATGAGCCTTCAAGCTCCAGGAGGTTCTTACCAAGGAGGGGGAATCCCTATGTAGCACCCAACAACCCAAGCAACCCGTGCACCGTGTTGGCAAGCTGGTCATGGGTAAGTCTCTTACGAGTTGTTGATGTCTATTGATAAACTTCTCACATGTCACAAGGCTTTATACTTTTTGTTAAGAAGTAGTTGGTATCATCTATAAAAGGTATGATTCAAAATTCTCGATTGTGACCTACATACCGCTGTATCGATAATAATATCGTCAACATCATTGACGGTGCTATGGTCTCTTATCGTCGATTATTACTGATGAATGTTTAATTTTTTTCTTCGAAGTCACTAAAGGAATATGACAGCAATAACTTAGATATTTTTTCATTATAATAGTATGGTTACATAAATTTTTGGGTTTTGTCAAATACTAGACCTTAGGCGAGAGCTAAGTGACCTAATCCTCGAGTCAGATCTACTAAATAACAATAATTTGACACAATAATTAAATTGGTAGATAAACTTATGTTAAAATCTCAAAAATTAAATTAAGTTTGTTGAATTAATGTGCCGTGTCAATATTATTTAGTATATCAACTAAGCAAATTTTAATTTTGTAAAAACATATATACATGAAGTGTGCAAAATATTCTACAGCTAGCTCTTTGTGGTATTGCACTGGTGGTTTTGGAGCTTGAGGACTTCGTCTAGCACTCCATACAATCAAAGGAGGGAAAATATAACTATATAGGATTAGTTGGAAGAAAAACATTCATGTACCACTATTTCCAACAAAAGAAATAGTTTCATGGCGATTTGAAATTGATTTTACCGTAGCCTCTGAAGGTATGAGTTAAAATATTGTTGAACAAAGCTATGGGGTTGGGTTGAATATTAAAGTAGAATCACTTTAAAATTCTATATGGAAGTTCTTTTAGTCCTAATAAAGCTTATATAAGTAAAGTGATCACGTTCAATTAGAACTTCGGGACATTCTTCTACTTTATTGAGACACTTAGGGGTGTGAGTCATGTGACAATTTGCCTTAATATGTAATGGCATTATTCAATCAAATCATGTGAGGTTCATCCCCACATGTAACAAAGTGAAAACAAAAAAACGTGGGAGGTGACACTTAAGGCACAAAATGAACTATGTACTGATACGCAACACTTAATCACACAGAAACATTACATTGTGAGACAAATGGGCTAGTTTGAGCGATTTATGGTCAAGGCCACATATTATCATGCTGACATGTGAGTAATTGCTTGCACTTGCACTAAGGCAACTCGGCAAATACGAGAGATTGGACTCATCAAAATTTGCCTTTGGTCAAACGTCATTAGTAAT
>CAIGRQ010099732.1:0-11956 GCA_903798375.1 Fraxinus sp. D2006-0159 | reverse complement strand
ATATTTGGTATTGACACTTGGATTTGAGTATATTATTCAAAGGACGTTTCTACATTTAGTTCTAATTTGCTATAGTTTACATTTTTTTTTACGCATTTTGGCGTTTATTGAGAAAAATTATTTACAGGATATGTCAACTTAAGTAGCGCTTTGAGTTAAATGAGATTTGGGGCATTACACCACCCTTGACAAAGCTATACCTATTTTTATACCCATCATGTATTACCTTCCTATCGTATTGCCATGGTCTCCCCAACAAGATATGACCCGCATGCTTAGGTACTACATCACACAATACTTCGTCATGAAAACTACCAATTGAAAAATTTGTTAACACCCTTCTATTCACCTTAACTTCCCTACATTCATTCAACCATTGTAACCTATAGGCCTAGGTGTTTAAGCATAGTTAATCTCAATTTTTCCATCATATTAGTGCTAGCTACATTTGTACAACTCTCACCATCAGTAATCATGCTACATACCTTATTATTGATGTGGCACCATGTATGGAAAATATTTTTTCTTTGTTGCTCCAAGTCATCTACCTTGATTTGAGTGTTAGGAGCTCGCCTCGTGACCAATAGTTCGCCACAACATATTCTATTCTGCCTCCATCACTAGCCTCTTCCAATTCTAGCATGCCTTCATAATCACTCTCTCTTTCACTTACCACCTCTCCATTATCCCGCATAATAATCACTCTTTTGTTTGGACATTGAGAAACTATGTGCTCCTACCCCAAACACCTAAAGTATTTGATGTCTCGACTTCTTGATGGCTGAGATTCCATTTTCTTGCTAGCATTTTCTTCTCTTTCCTTCGACAATTCAATTTTACCCCTAGAAACAACCATACCTCCTTTGTTGTTGTCCCACTTCGACTTCAAGGATAAGTTAGAACCGAAGTACCCGATGAGTACCTTGCTGTCCCATTCATCTTCAATTGCCTCTCCACTTTCATAGCCATGTGTAGTATGTCTTCTAATTCTACATAGTGTTGCATCTTCACTACATTAGCTATGTCCTGATTCAACCCGTTAAAAAACCTGGCCATGGTGACCTCCCAATCCTCTTCTATATCTGGCCTAATCATTAACAAGTCTATCTCTTTCTGATAGTCCTCCACACTCGTCAATCCTGGGTAGTGGTTTTTTAGTTTTGATGAAGCTCTCGGTAGTAGTGATTAAGTACAAACCTCTTTCGCATAATAGTTTTCAAGTCCTCCCATGTATTAATCGATCGTTCCCTATTTCTCCACTGTGTTGTCACCACTTGATCCCACCAAGTGATTGTATAGTCGGTGAATTCAAGGACCATTATCTTCACCTTCTTCTCCTCCGAATAGTTGTAGCAGTCAAAGATCAATTCAATATTTTTTTCCCACTCCAAGTAAGTCTCCAGATCACTCCTTCCTTTGAATGGTGGAATAGACATTTTTATGTTATCCTTGTTCCCATCTACCTCGTCTCCAACCAAGTTTCTACCCCTTCGTTCAAGCCTAGCTCCTCTATTTCTCATTCTACCCATTTTAGCCTCGATTACTGCCTCATCATCCACATCACTCCCATAATCATATATTTTTCACGCACCTCCATCATAGGCTCCCACCTACCATGTCTCCGTATATTTGGAGTTTCCCTAGTTGGCAAGCTCAGTGTCTTGTCTATCCAATCTATTCCACACATCTTCAAATAACCATTTAAACATATGTATCATCTCATCCGACATGTTGGTTTGGTTGTTGGTCCATCCTCGTCAAACATTCTAAACTCTAAGATTTATTTCTGCCTCACAAATATGCACTCATGTATCACTTAATTCGGCTTTTTTCCTCTATTGATAACACCACTACCTTTTTCCACTCAATACTTTCGCCCAAGTTTTTCAAAGGACAAATTCGAACTCAATCATGAATTATTCTCATAGAATTCAAATCTGGGTACAATCAGATACCATAGCACCAAATGATCAGGAGAAAATCACTTTCACGTGTCCCTATAGTACTTTTACTTACCCTAAGATGTCATTTCGAATTGTACAATGCTCATGCCACTTTCCAGCGTTGCATGATGGCAATATTCTTAGACATGTTTTCATGGATGATTTTTTGGTATTCAGATCATCATTCGATGAATGTTTGGGGCATTTGAGCTTGGTGTTGCAACGATGCAAAGAGACGAACTTGGTATTGAACTCGAAAAATGTCACTTTATGGTTCAGGAGGGTATTGTGTTGGGATACCACATATCAACAGTGGGAATTGAGGTGGACAAGGCTAAAATTCAGGTTATTAAGAACTTACTACCACCGACGTCAATTAAGGGTGTTCATAGCTTTCTGGGACATGCCGAGTTTTATAGAAGGTTCATTGAAGACTTCTCAAAGATCACGAAGCTCTTGTGTAACCTACTGGCCAAGGATCTCACATTTAACTTCTCTGAAGAGCATCTTGTGGCTTTCAACACGTTAAAAGAGAAGCTAACTTTAGCACTAATGATCATCGTACCGGATTGGAGTTTTCTATTTGAGTTAATGTGTGATGCTAGTGATTACGTGGTGGGGGCTGTATTGGGACAGTGGAAGAATAACATATTTCACGTGATATACTACGCAAGAAAAACCTTGACCGACGCCAGCTAAACTATGCCACCATAGAGAAGGAGTTGTTAGCTGTGGTGTATTACCTTTGATAAATTTCGGTCATATCTTGTGGGATCAAAGGTCATAGTCTACACCGACCATACTTTCTTAAAGTACTTGTTAACGAAGAAAGTCGCCAAATTGAGACTTATCTGTTGGGTGTGACTCCTACAAGAGTTTGATATGAAGATAAGGAAAACGAAGGGCGGTAAAAATGTGTTAGTCGACCACTTACCTTGACTTGAGCCAAGAGAGATTAATGATTCAATTGAGATTAATGAGATTTTCCCAGATGAGCAAATTTTTAGCATGGATAAGGTGCCTTGGTAAATTGAAATCGTAAACTACTTGGCCAAGTCTATCAACCCGATGGATTATTCAAGGCATCAGAGAAAGAAGTTTTTCACTGACTTGAAATATTAGTTTTGGGAAGATCCCATTCTGTATAGGCAGATCAGATTATTCGACGATCTAAGCTAGAGGAAGAAGTGCCTAAAATAATGGAGCAATGTCACTCATCTGCATACACAGGACATTTTGGGGCATCCAAAATAGCAACAAAAATTCTACAATCTGGGTTCTATTGGCCTTCATTATTCCGGGATGCCTTTGAATTTGTGTAGGTGTGATAGGTTTCAGCTCATTGGAAATATCTTGATGAGGAATAAGATACCACTAAACAGCATTCTTGAGGTGAAACATTTTAATGCGTGGAGAATTGACTTCATGGGACCATTCCCACCATAATTCTCGAATCAATACATACTGGTTGTTGTTGACTACTTCTCCAAGTGGGTGAAAGCGGTAACATTGCCAACCAATGATGCTAAGGTAGTGATTGGGTTTTTAAAGAAGTATATTTTTACCCATTATGACACTCCTCGGGCTATCATAGGTAATGGGGCAAGCACTTTTACAATCGTTAATTTGAGTCCTTGTTGGCTAAATATGGTGTCCGGCATCGTGTAAAAACTCNTACTTCTCCAAGTGGGTGAAAGCGGTAACATTTCCAACCAATGATGCTAAGGTAGTGATTGGGTTTTTAAAGAAGTATATTTTTACCCATTATGACACTCCTCGGGCTATCATAGGTAATGGGGCAAGCACTTTTACAATCGTTAATTTGAGTCCTTGTTGGCTAAATATGGTGTCCGGCATCGTGTAAAAACTCTGTATCATCCTCAGACCAGCAACCAAGTTGAAATCTCCAACAAGGAACTGAAGAGAATACTTGAAGTAACAATGAGCTCTTCTAGGAAAGATTGGTCTAAAAAGCTTGACAATGAGCTATGGGCTTATAGGACAGCTTGCAAAACACCTATAGGCATGTCTCCGTATCGATTGATTTTTAGGAAAGCATGTAATTTGCTAGTTGAGTTGGAGCACCGAGCATACTAGGTAGTCAGGAACTTAAACTTTTATTGAAGACAGCTGGTGAAACGAGATTGCTGCAATTGAATGAAATGGATGAATTTCGACTAGAAGCGTATGAGAATGTAAAACTCTACAAGTAGTGCACCAAAAAGTAGCATGATATAATATTTAGAGACAGAAGTTTGAGGTGGGCCAAAAAGTTCAATTATACAACTCGAGACTCAAGCTGTTCCCTAAGAAGTTGAGGTTAATATGGTCTGGTCCATACACAATCACTAAGATGTTTCCATATGGGGCAGTTGAAATCACTTATGATAGTAAGGGAACATTTGAGATGAATGGACAGCAATTGAAACTTTATTGGAGCGGTGATTTTCCAAAAGAAAAGTCAACCGTCTGTCTCAGAATACTGGCAATCGAAATAAAGTCGAGCTATAGACTATAAACTAACACTGGTTAGGAGGCAACCTAACATTTCTTTCCTTTTATTTACTTTGCTTTATGCATTAGATTAGGAATTTTTCATGTTTTTGATCGTCCCTATAGGTCACTAAGAGTCTATGCATAGTCCAAACTAGTTTTAAATGTGTTGTGCATGAGTTTGGGGGTGTTGAAATGATACTTAGTTGATTTGGTGTGAAAGTCATGCATTTTGAGACAAAAACGATCATTTTTGAGCTTTACGTCATCAACAGGTGCTTTTAAGTTTTAAAAGTTTTTTTTAACCAAACTCATAGCATCCACATACCCCCATACAGTTTAAAATATGTTTTGACAAGTTTTTGGGGCATTGGAAAATCGATGTGCATTGTGGATTGAAAATCGAGATTTTGGTGAAAATTGATCGAAAACGAGTTTTCAAAAAATTTATTTGGTTTTATAAATTATTCATGTGCATATACGCTTTTCATCTTTTTGAAGTTGTATAGCATGAATATCGAGGTACCGGGGGCCCCAACGATCGAAAATGACAATTTTCTAAAATCGGCCAAACACCCATACCTAGTAGTCTATGCGACAGCATAGTACTAGTCTTTTGCCCTTATACCCAAGTCAGACAAATGATTTGTATGACAGTATCGCTGCGGACCTCCCCAGAGTTTCCTCTGACTTTACCCCACTCAGGTATAGTTTACCAACTTTTGGGTCCCAACAGGTATGCTCACACTCAAACCTTCTCAAAAGATCGAGGTCGGTCGGCGTTGCAACCCTTAGGGGGATCATGCCAATCAATTTCTTTGTGCCTTACGGGTTTACCCGCCTATTGATTCACACACATGTTAGATTCCTTGGTTTGTGTTTCAAGATGGGTCGAATGGGAAGCCCATAGGCCAGCATCGGGAGCACGCAGATGCTGAAGCAGCATGTGGTGGCAAGACACAAGCCAGGCCAACCAAATATGGCCCTAACAAATTGTTCTATACGACCGTATAGAAGTGTTCTATGCCGTCGTATTGAACACCTCAGGCCTCAAATCATTTTTAAACACGCACACACACCACTCACACATCAGCTCCTTACTCACGCAGAAAGCAAACCACTCACACATCACTCATACTCACTTTATCTCTACTATTCTTCATTATCTAAAGCCGACATCAAGGTAATTTTTCCATTCTTACCCCATTTTATACAAGTTTCATTTTGGTTTTGAGAATGAATTAGAGAAGTGCTTGATTGAGGATTGGGGCCTTAAGATAGATGATGGAATTCGTGATGGTTGAGTTGTATTGAAAATAAATGTGGTTTGATTAATAACTACCTTGAAATTTCCATGGAAAATGAAGCGCTTGTAAAGTGTTCTATGAAATGCATATGTGAAAATTGGTGTGGAATTAGGGTTCGTTTCGAATTTGACAATGTTGCTAAGTAATTTTGATTGATTTTCAAGTTGATATTCCTTGACATATGTAGTTGGAAACATCGAACCAACAATTGACCACACATAGTCATAATGTGGCTGTTAGATACATGTCACTTCACGTCCCTCATTTCGTCTCTCAGTTTCCTAATCCAAATGACGTCCGTTTGATCTCAAATTTGAATATGTGTGAAAATAATATACCCTTTTTCATATGCTTGGAGATTGCTCGAAAAAACTTCGATTTTTCTCACAGTGCCAGGAGACAAACTTGCTTGGTCGAACATAGTGTTAAATGAAATTTTTTCATTGTTTGAAATAATATTGTGTTTGTGAACTACATTTTGAAAATTTTTATATTGTACCTAACCTTCATTATATATTTTCTCGAGCATGGCATCATTACACCGTCTTATACTTTGTTTGGTCAATTACATAGTATCCTTATTTATGCAAGTAGCATGAATGTTTTGCCATCAGTTTGGGGATTTGGTGCTCCTTTTTCTATATTATCTTTAAGTACTATAGCATTCATTTATGCATCACATATAACTTACATATTTCAATTTTTTTTGTGTTGCAAAATGCCTTCTAAACGAACGGTGAAAGGAAAAGATAAAGTAGCATCCACTTTGGGTATTACGCAAACTACGGGGCTGAAGGAGGAATACAAAGATTTTTAAATCATGAGGCCATCACACGATACTTAAATATCATTAGCCACTTGGCACTACTTCTAGAAAGATCGGTTAAACTAAAAGACTTTCTCGAATTCGAGATAGTCACTTTAGTCCAAAATCGTGGTTGGGACAAAGTAATAGAAAGACCACACCCAGTGTATGAGGGACTAGTTTGCGAGTTCTATGCAAATTTCAACAACGAGATCGACATTCCTAGGTCTGAACATCTACACCAAACATGGGTACGAGATAAATGGATAATGTCTACACCCGATGTCATACACAACTACTATCATTTAACTTGGGATAACATTGTTTCTATTCTGGAAGACCATTGGAACATAGTCGGAAGAGTTTTACGTGGGTGTGAGGATACTTGGCCATTACAAACTCCAGCGTGGAATCAGATTGAGATTACACTATCCATAGCTATTCTACGACTATATATGTGCCATAACATCGAGCCAACCTCAGCTTCTCGAGAAACCTAGCCCCTTCATTAAAGGGACTACCTTAGAGGCACAGGATCGAGCTAGGGAAAAATATAGAGATGGAGCAACTGAGGCAGCAATAGGCTGTACAAGGTCAGGGGGCTGAGGACACTGAGATGCCTGAAGCACCACCACTACTAGTACCATTAGATGTTAATACATAATTATTGAGACAGATATTCGCCACTATGACCAGTTCTAGCCAAGATATTGAGAATCATCAATAGGCTGTGGGTGCCGGGAGTACAGATCTCCAGACAGTTAGTCATTGACATGCTGAGCAGCGGGAACTTCGCTTCTACCACCAGTAGGGAGTCTTTGGCTGCGAGATGATAGGTTGAGATCCTGAATGGACGGTTGAATCACTAAGTGGGCAGAGTAGATGGGATTCAGCTGAGGGCTAACGAGACTTGGGATCACTTGGGTAACATCGAGAATGAGGTTTGGGAGCAGTCCATATAGATTTAGGGCATGCAAGTCGAGCTTGCACAACAATCTGAGATGATGCAACAGATTCTAGCATGCCTCCCTCCACCATCAATTGATGGTGCTCCAGTTCTGATTTCCATCCACCACCTTCGTAATGATTAGGGGAGTATTCTTAGCCCCATTTTTTATCTCACTGTGAATTTGTCCTTATCGTTACATACTCTTTTATTTTGCCTATTGTTATTAATAACAACATTGAGGACGATGTTTTCAATAAGTTTTGGGTAGCATTCATCATATTTTACTGTAGTTTTAGTGTGATTGTGTGTTAATAAAAATTGCAGTTTTCATTCAGTTACTTTCGAATTTTTATCTAGTTGTTTTCTAGCATTAGATTATAGTTACAATTTTGTGCACTTGTGTGAGTTTGATAACTTTGTCTACTATGATGTTGAATATTAGAATAGGTATGAATTGCGAATAATGAAAATAGTGTACTATTGGATTAGTCAAAGGTTGTTGGTGTGAAACTTGGCTTTTTTATGCATGATACTTATGTTTGACATATTAAGTTGGTGATTTGGTTCATTATTTAGAAAATATTTGAACATAGTAAGTAAACCTGAATTACCTTTATAGTATTAATCCATAATCCAACTATAGGGTAGTTTGGAGATGGCTGAGTTGTTACAGGAGAACATTGAGATGAGTAGAAATTTTGTGCATGACATTAACTTGTGTGGATTGTCTAGGAGAATATCGACTTGTTAAAATGAGAACTTGCAATAGTAAGACCTATCCAACCTAAAAGAGGGGAAGAAATAGAATTGAATAAGTTCAACTTAGGACATACCCCAGAAAAATTAAGTGAGAAGCATAAGTTTGGGGAGTGAATCTCTCAAGTGAAGTAAGTAAATATTTTACTACTATAGGTCAGATGTTGAGCTAATTATGATCTTAATATGTTGACATGAGTTTTCACACACAAATGTGTCAATTTATGCATGTAACATGTGGAGATTGATTTGATTTTGCACTGTTGAAGTTGTTCAGTTTGTTAATTACTAAGTTACAATCTTGAGACACGACAGGTTGTTAAACCATGTTTTATGTGGAATCAAGTTATAGTTTTGTTTGAAAACAAACAATATTTCAAGTTTGGGGAGCTAATAAGTGAATTTTACACACTTATTTCGGGCTACAAACACGGACAATTGTTGATAAATATGTTGAAATATAGCTTAATTCTATGTAATTTGTGTTTTACGGGACAATGTGATGAATGTGGCGAAGATTATGAGAAACAAAGTGAAAAAGGACTAAAAAGAAAACGAAAGCTCAGGGAAGAAGATGCGAATAATCGAAAGATGACCCGGAGGAGGAATTGAAGATGTGGAGATGGCTAGGTTGAATTGAGCTAAGGAATGAAGTATTATTTGAAGAAAAAGTGGGAAAAGAGGTCGAGAAATGTGAAACGGAGTTCAAGGACCAAATTGCAACATTTTGGAAAATGAGTAAGCTACGCGGTCACATAGCTTAAATCCTATGCGGTCGCATAGGTGGCTTCAGCAAATTCCAGGACGACTTTCATGAGAACTATGCGGTCGCATAGATCATAACTATACGGTCGTATAGTTGAGAATTTGACGCGAATTTCTTGTTTCCTTATTCGGTTGAATGACCTATGGAAACAATATCATGGTAGCACATTTAAACCCTACCGTCCAGAACCTATGGAGAGATTGATAAGAGTTTTGAGAAAAGAAAAGAGCCAAAAACAAGAAGAGCAACACCCACGAAGTGAAGATTAAACTCAATAATTGAATTCGTGATATCGTTCTTTATTTATTTTTCTGATTTTCTTATTTCCACTATACTAGGCTAGGTTAATTTTGTACTAGAGTTACACGAACTATGTAATATGGTTTTTAAATTTTAGTTTTACATCTTTGACATCGAAACATGTTTTTGGGATGTTTGAATGGTTTATATGAATTTTATTTTCTCTATAATTATTGTTTACGTAATTGTGAGTGTGGTGGCTTATTTCATGCATTTGAAAGCAGTGGAATAGGTTCGATGTGGTATAAATCGTCATATGGTCCGATAGGGAATAGAAATATACTGCAATACCATATGTGAATCTTTAAGTGCTCACAAAAATTCATGCATAAGAGTATGTTAGCATCCGTCATAGAGATATAATTGGGTCACATATTAGAATAGGTTTGACTTTACTCAAGAGAGACTATCAAATAATTTTGGAGTATTCATTCTTCAATATTTCAATCGTGCGTCTATGTGTAGAACTAGGCTTAAAAAGATTATTGCATAGAGATTCATGATCCTAATACATTCATCATATATTGGAAAAAAAAACTTCAACTTGCATTCGACATAAATTTCATCCAATCTAGTTAAAGCATTCATAATCGCATCCGCATCAGTAACTTAGACCTAATCAATTCTTGTGGACGATACTCGAATTCAAAAAGTCCACTTTATTATTTGTTAATGAATCGTATACTTGTGGTGTCTTTTATTCGAAATATATTTTTGTGAACACCCCTATTTAATTCCTTTTACTATATTTTAATTTATTTTTTATACTCATTTTCAACAACACATTCAAACAATAAAATATTTTGCAGTAAACTAAAAACTTTTCTTTTCATTTTAACCACACATTTTCCAAAGAATACTATTTGAAACTATTTTTTAAAATTTTAAAGCCACCAAACATGGGCTTAGTGTTGAATGAAATATTTTTATTCAAATAAATCCACTCAAAACTCAGTACAAGGAAAAATTTGGTTGTATTGCCATAACTTATCCCACATGGGAAAACTTGAAAACTTTTGTTTGGTTTTGTTACAGTATGACCCAAATTTCTATTGTGATCAGGATTGGGTTCGTAAATTAATAAAAGGAATAAGAGTCTTTTTAGTTTATAAGTCCAGTTGAAAATGTGTCAAAGTTCATAAAGAATTGAAAGTTTGACTGGTATAAGGACTTTGGATAATTGAATAGTTGATTTTGGAGTTTTGATAAAGAAAAGGTCGTCGCAATTTCGCTAGCCGGCCGTTAGGTTTGGCGCCTGAACATCGGGAATGAAAAATTGTACAGAGAATCGGCGCTTTCCTGGTGCCAGTATTACGCTCAAATGGCGGAGCTGCCGCTCGTGACGCTCATGCGACAGTGTTATCCGGACGGAAATGCTTTTTCCATTCTGACTCGTTTCTTGAGTTGTATATCATCCAAACACTTGTAATGGGTTCCTATATGCTCCACATGATTTAAGCTCTTTAAAGAATCAACATAATAATTATATCATTATTGTATACATTAAAAAATTGATAGAATTGTTTAAATTTAGATTTAGAGTATCAAATCTTGTAAACATAATTTAATTTCTTGGTATATAAAATTCTCTTCTTCCACATAAATCTTATATTGTTGTGTAATATATTATTTTTATATTTCTCTTATTTTCTCCTTTGTTATTCAACTCGATTCTCAACAAATTGGTATCACTTTATTCCTTACAGATTTGTTGGGTTTTTGATACCTAATAAATCCCGAACTATGATGTTATTCGGTTTTAGGTTTGGATTATACTTCATAGGCCTCGGTCGATGATTGAAGTGAAATGTTTCGACACCACAATTGATTAAACCTACCACGTAACTCACTTGGGCTATTGAACAACCTAATTAAATTATGGTTGCTCATGGCCCAACCCAGATTTGGACGGCTCCTACAGTTTGCTAGCCAACTACTTATGTCTTATTCGACCCAATCTATTCTTTAACCTAAAGCCCACCTATTCCTATTATATAATACCCGTCCGTTACTGTGGCAAAGTGAATGAGATTAATTTTTGAGCCGCCCCCTTTGTCTTGAGAAGAAGAGAACTGATTCCTTACCTGGCTTTGTGCCATTTTCTGTGAGACCCGTGTTCTTCCTTCTTTCAATTAGCCTTTGTGGCTAAGTTTCTTGGCTATAAACTTCTCATTCCCAAGTCCTTTGTGGGCTATCTATCTAGACGTTGGAGCAACCATTTGGAAGTGTTGGTTTGTGGTTGATTGGTGTCAGTTGTGGTGTCGAATAGAGAGACTGAGCCCGGATCCCTTGGTACAATCGGTGGTTTCAACTTACATATGGTATTAGAGCCTCGTTTGGCATGAATTTCAGTAAGAAATCAACCAAAACCAGTCCATAAATTGAAGAAGAAGAACTTGTCTCGTGATCTTCAAAAAGGGCCGAACCTACTTTCTTCGATTCCGGACAAACCGCTACTGCCCGAAAAAACTGAACCTATTTTTGAGCTCAATAGGTGGAGGCGATGCTGTAGGTAATGCACATGGTGGAGGTGGCCGCAGGCGACGGCGGTGCATGGGCTTTCCAGTTAGGCGCGTGGACGACGCGTGGTGCTCATGTTGGGAAAACTCTCTTCAGGCAGTTTGTTTGTTTTAACTT
>CAIGRQ010099690.1:0-14159 GCA_903798375.1 Fraxinus sp. D2006-0159 | reverse complement strand
TTTTCAACCGAAACGGAAGTCCATACCTGTTTTTTCAGTTCTAGTGGTGTATCTAGTCTCGCTACTGCTTCTAGTCGAGCACAGTATGTGTTAAATAACACGAAAAAGTCTTAGGCTCAACTCAATACGGATGATCTAGTATCTGATCTAGGGAAACGTCCCCTATTGAATTATATGATCCTAACATCAGATATGATGTTAGGATGACATACTTAGAGAAATGTCCTTGTCAACCACATGGACATGACTTTCCAAAAAGATGGATGATAACAAGTGTTTTTAGAAATAATGGTTCGCTGAATTTGATTGGTTGGAGTATAGTGTAGAAAAAGATGCGGCGTATTGTTTGTATTGTTACTTGTTCAAACCCAATAGAGGGGGTCAAGGGGGTGGACATATATTCACTAAGAACAACTTTAGGGATTGGAAGCACGAAAAGNATTGTTTGTATTGTTACTTGTTCAAACCCAATAGAGGGGGTCAAGGGGGTGGACATATATTCACTAAGAACAACTTTAGGGATTGGAAGCACGAAAAGACATTGAAAGATCATGTCGTCTCTTTGATAGTGCTCATAATCAATCTTTCGCAAAATGTACCAACTTGATGAATCAAATTCAAAGTATCTCCAACGTTATTTCTAGCCAAAGTAGTAGTTGACAAAAATGTTATGGACGAGGTTGAATGCGGCACTAGATTGTACTAGATTTCTCTTGATACTAGTATTGACAAAAATGTGTGTAATTATGCATTGCAGGACATGAGAGACGATGATTGGGATAATTTGTTGAGTAGGGTGATTGAGTTTTGTCTTGGTAGACATATTTTAGTGCACAATATGAAGGATATTGTAGTATTGAAAGGTCGACCTAGGTGTGAAGCTTAGCGTGTGACTTGTTATCATCGCTTTTATGTCGATTTGTATTGTCATGTGATAGACTCAATTTTGCAAGAGTTGAATAATCGTTTTTTAGAGACAACTAATGAGTTCTTTACTTGCATTTCGTGTTTAAATCCAAGAGACTCATTTGCAGCTTTTGATACTGCTAAATTGTTACGTCTTGCTCAGTTCTATCCTTTAGACTTCAATAGTGAAAAACTTTTATTACTTCGACCTTAACTTAACAAGTTTCTTATATTTGTGTGAATTGATGAAACTTTCTTTAACCTCAATAGCATTTCTTGTGTAGTTTAGAAATTAGATGAAACAAAAAGTTTTTGTTATTTTCCATTTGTTTATAGGATGATCACCTTAGTTTTGATATTACATGTGGCAACTATAAGTATTGAAAGAGTATTATCTGCTATGAATTTAATCAAGAGTGACTTTCGCAACAAAATGGGAGATGACTGGTTGAATAACAATTTGGTTGTTTGCATGGAGAAAGATTTTTGAAAAAAATTGAGAATGATACAATATTGTAGCGTTTTCAAAACATGAAACACTTTAGAATGCAGTTGTCTAAGTTCACAATTATAGAATATTTTGTATTGCGTATTTTTTTAGTATTTTGGATTGTATATATATATATATATAATTAATTAATTAATTAATTTTTACGTTTGAGTGTATTTACATAGATATTGAATCATTTTTTATTTTATTTAATTAAATATTAATAAACGACTCCACTCTTGTGATAACTGATTGTCGACGGTTAATAGTCAACTATCAACATTCGGTCTGCCCGTGCTAAATTTTTGTGATGGGTTCACCACTACTAATTAATGAAAGATTCAGAATAAAAATATAATAAAAATGTTGAAAAGGTTAAAACCGTTAAGTACAATTAAAATATAATATTTTTATCAAATAATTGGTGTGTAAATATAATTATCCTCCCAATAATTCTTTGTCCATTTTAGATTAAAACACAGATATCTGGATGACACAAATTGTTGTAAATAATCTCATGTCCAACGTAAATGACTAGTGGTACACATGAGGCGATTGCACTGTAACTTTTTTGGCTGGTTGGCTGGGGGTTGATAGTGAAAACATTTTCTTGAAATAAATTAGAACATCTTGGCAATTTTTTTGCTATCTTTTTCTAATTTTCCTGTGTTTTTATTTATTTTAATCAAAATTAAGGGCGTAATGATCTTTTTCCATCAAAATTTTGACATTATTTGACGAAAAGGACTGAATTCACACCCAAATCATTGGTTGAGGAGGCCAGTGTCAAGAAAAAAGATTTGGGACTGATTGAACACGGATGCCATAGGCTGAGGACTGTTTGCACAAAAGTCCTTTTTTATTTCTTTTGTTACTGTTTATTTTAGGATGATAAATTGTAGATAGAATTAGATGACGCTTCAAAGCCAGCCATCTCCGTCTCCGTCTCCGCTACTCCCAAGTCCCAATTCCACCAAGAACTTCACAAAAAACAAAACTTGAAAAAGTCACACAAGTTATTCAAATTTACTGGAAAAATGGAGGTGGGTTTGTCTTTGAATTCAATGGTAAGACTGCCCTTATCAAATTCAAGAACACTTGAAGATTCACGTATAAGACACTCGCTTTTCTCGACGAGAACGACGACGTCTCGGAAGATGTACGGGCAGAAGGAACGGCGAGTGATGGTAGTTGAAGCAAAGGGGAAGAAAGGAATGGTGGCTAGACAGTACCAGCGTACACCGCCGCCGCCTTTACCCAAGATTGAAGATGATGGAAATCCTAAATTTGTTATCTTCATCCGCATGGCGAATGTTAGCTCACTTCACCCCCTCTCTGTCTATCACACACATAGACTGTTGGAGATTAAATTTGAATAATAATTGTGTTAATTATCTGTAAATGTAAGTATTTAGTAGAGGTGGTTCAATGCATTATTAAAAGTTTAAATTTTGCGGGCAGTTGTTTATGAAAATTGCATAGAATTGTGCACGCGTGATGCTTTTGATAGTGAATAAATGTGTCATTAGATGAGGTGATTCGACATGTATACAGATCCTGCTCTTGCACAAGCAAAGCGAACAGGTTGAATATATTATTGCAAGTTCGCATTTTACAGTTACCTATTTATGAAAATTGACGAAAATTGTGCTTGTGTGAGGCGTTTGCTAGAGAATAAATGTGTCCTTTAGACGAGGTGGTTCAACAAACACATCCAGCTCTTGCACAGACAAACAAAATGTCATGTATGTATTACAGTGGTTTGCATATCTTTGGTGGTCATGTCATTTGTTAACCTTTGAAATCTTGCTCCAATGTGGAAGAAATTTGATGTTTTTATGTAAAAAATGATGGATTATGGTAAATTATGAATACTCCCAACTCAATTATGTGCTGATTAACTTCGTAAAAAGAAAACAAAGGAGAATTGTGTAATGCATGGACTAGGTTTTATCAGGATGATTTTAAAAAAGTGTTTTTGCTTAGTGTGTTAGATTATCTACACGCCATTTGATTGTAACATTAATAATATGTTTGGTATGCTATATTGGATAGGACTGGTCAATGTATAAGATTTTATCGGCTTTTGCTTTTTTACAACTATCTAATAGTATATAGTTCACCTTACAAAATGAGCTGTAATTTTTTAGAGTGTTTTGCCATTAATGTTCTCACACCTTTTTATAGTAACATTAGTTTGAATCTCTGGAATTGGCGGTGATTCATGAAAATTTAAATGCATGTTTGAAAAGTGAATAAATTATAATTTAAGTGATTATAAGATATAGTCCTAAGGAATGTATGGATAATAAGTGGACAATAGTTGTGAGTCTACAAAATGTGAGGATAAAAAGTATTTTTGGCTCGAGGTGTTTAAATTATGATCATTTCTCAAACATGCTCTAAAGGAATAAGATAATTGATTTTTGTATTGATTACCGGGAATGTGTTAACTACATATATATGTAGGTTAATGGCTATTAAAGTTTCTCTGACCCGAGCTTTGATTTTTTATAAGCTTTTGTTTGGCGTCTGGAAATGTTGAAGTTCACTTTTTGGTTTTGGACAGGTTTACCTTTGGTACCCACTTAATCTTATAACTGGTGGGACAACTGCAAAAATCATGGTTGCTGCAAAAGACAATTTTCTGGGAAAATATATTTACAAAGATACACTAGCTAGGAATATTGCAGCAGTTATTTACAGAGTAAGTCTTGTATCCTTGATATTCTTGGCTTTCATATGTTTGATTTTGAGCTTTGTTAGTAACTTAGTACAAAACCAAAGATGGTAAGAAGGGACATGGTTTGATAGCCCTTATTTTTCCTTCCTATGATCCTCTAACATAGAAATTGTGTCTCCTTTTACTTTTATCTGCTCTTTAGCGATCTTACTCACTAAGAAAATGTAGGAACTGTCAGCTCGTTGATGATTTTTTTTCCCCTTTCTTCGTGCTTTTACTTTTCCTCCATCTGTTGAAAGAGCAGATCAAAGTTAATTTCAATTATAATGTTGGGCGAAGATTGATTTTATTGGAGCAAGGGGTGAAAATTGAACGTTGATAGCACTATATTGAAGGATTATTTGTGCACGGGTCATGTTAACTTTAGTTCAGTTTCATGACAATAGGGAGATAGAACCGTCTTGAAGGGTGGTATTTCTTACTGAACTTGAGTTCCAGAAGCATTAAAAATGAAAATTTGGCATTGCATTAAGAAGTGTAAAAAATGGAAACATTTCATCATTTTATATATTGTTTCACATCAAATGCTACCTTCAAATATATAGAATATGAATCCATAGGCCAAATAGCTGTGTGTAGATGGTTTCATTTGTGTAGATCATCATTGAAATTGGAGGCTTTTTTATAAAATATGTATCCTTGTGCTTTGGTTTGTAAATGAGTACTACCCCCATTTTAATTTGCTTCTACTGAAACAGGATGAGAAGGAGATACAGAAGATGGCACAGAAACAGTTTCGCCCATTGCGGACAGCTACAGAGTTTAGATATGGCTACAAACTTGTTGTAAAGTTCCTGTTCTCTACTTTACACCATGATTTCGATTGCGAAATCCTACAGTTTTCCATAAATTGCAATTCTTCAAGACATCTGATCATGTCAATTTTGGTCTAATTTGTCTTCTAACTTGTTCTGTTAGGATTTTGAACATGTGAATATTTAGCTCTAAGCTGCATATATTCTCGTTCTTATCTTATCCATTTTTATATGGCCAGACATCTGGTTCCCCTAGTCTCCTATATCCCTTAGGACGCCCTTGTTGTCGATCCTATATTCCAGTTGCTTCTAGATTAGAATCGTCAATTCTAATTGCTATTCTCCTTTCATCTAGTCTCTCTGACAAAGATTCCGTGTAGAACAGTTTTTTGGTTTTTTACAAATTCAAAGCTAGGACTCCATTCTTTACATGGTGTGTTAATCTAATCCTACACAGTATATCCTCCTGAAAGCCTCCTTCCTTGTTAGTAGGCAACTTGAATATTCTAAAATAGTTTTTTCTCCATCCTTAATTCCAAGATAAGTATACAGTTCCCATGTGCTTCACACGGGACCCTCAACTTCTAACTTGAACTCTCATAATACCTCATTTGCTATAGGTCTCGTATATGTTCCACATCATCTTATTATCACTATCTGTATTCCCCCCCTTTTTTTTTCCTTCCGTCAATGTTCGTTCTTAAAATTTACTTGTTTTTCACCCTACAAGTTCCACCATCTTGTTCTTTCAATTTGAACCTCTTTGATATATCTTTTACATTTATTATTAATCATGCCAAGCATCAATTTCCTATGTTTCGTAGTTAAGCTCTTGAAGAAATTACCTTACAACCCATTGTTACGATCTTTGCCCAAAAAACCTTACGACAAGTCTAATAAATATAATCACATTCCTACCATTAATTGTGAAAGAATTTCAAAAAGCAGATGTGCTACTGCATCATAATTTTGTTAATTTCTACATGTTTAAAATGCAGGAAGGCAACAATATAAGGGCTGCACTTAACACCACTGATGTTATTGAGGTAATAGTTGATTATTAGCTTTGTTATTAATGCTTTCAATCACAATAAGATGGCAATTTTAATAATCTCTGGGAGGTAAAGAATAGGTTGATTTTGAATATCTAATCCAACATTGATCAGTATTAAGATTTATTATGAATGGATTGATTGCAACCAAATTTTAATTTTTCTTGTTTCGCATTTGCAATCCTCAGCTCCCAACACAGGATGAACTCAAAACAGTTCTGGATAAAGTGAAGGACTTCTTTGGAGATGCTAAGGAATCCTTTGGGAAGCTAACATCCTTCAACGCAGCAACTGAATCCTTGGAGGAAGTACCTAAAGAAAAATCCGCGTGAGTTTTAATAACATAACCTGAAGCAAATTCATATGAATCATTAAGTTAATTTTATCGTTTTAGTTTCATCTTTAAAATTCACTAAATTAAATCAATCATTAGGCTGAAAAGTTGAAGGTGGTCTACTGACGAAACAAAAGATGAACAGGTGAAGCATTATGTATAGCACATCACAGCAGGCAGAGGGAATTTTCCCTGCGTGTTTTCACTGACCAACAGTCGCAGTCGGTTTTGTACTCCAAAGTCTATTGAGAGTCTTTCCTCCTTTTGACACTAATTGTATTTATCCATGGAAGACTAAAGTTTGCATGTTATGTATTCATTTTCAGAACAGGAAAACTCTTTCTTTAGCCTCTTTTGAAGTGAAATATTAGAATTGTTTTTCATATATTCAGTTTAGCTAGGAATATTTGGATGCACACCCTTTGGTTTGTGCATGTAGGGGAAGTAAATTGTGCTTTATTATACATTTCATTTTGTTGATATTTGACAGATATCTTGAGTAGGGAGCACCATATTGTTACGGTAGTGAGATTTTGATGGGAAAAACTAATGGAGCCAAAATCTGGAGGCGTTCATTACAGACACCTGATATTATAATTGACAAGATTTTAGCTTCTTTCCGTTAATTTGGATACAAATGGTGATTTTGGTTAGTATAATCGGTCAGTGGTGGAGGCAATATGAAGTTAAAGGCTTGACTAGCGTTACGCTAGCGTTAAAGCCGAAATGCAGAAAGAAGACCCTAGAAGGTGGAATAAGGAAGAGTTTGGAAGGCTAATTATCGAGATTGAAGGATAATCTTGAGGAAATAAAGAAGATAAATGGCCCCGCAAGCACGACCTATGCCATTGACTCACCCTGCTCTACGCTCATGCCTTATTAAGATTGAGGTTAACCGAACCTTGTTAAGAAGAGTATCCTAAGCTTGTATATGTTGGTTTTGTTCGAACATACCAATCTTAAAATCCGGACATAGACAGGTCCGGTGCATGGTGGAGTTGGCTATACTTTTAAAAGGGGCTTTTGTTGAAGAAGAAAGATCAATTTTGTAGTTAAACATATACTGGATAGAAAAGCGGACGATGTTTAAGTGATCTAAATTAAGTTTGCTTTCAAGTTCAGCTTTTTTTAATAGAGAGCCAATTGGTCGCTCGCCATTTTGTAAGCTGCGAATTACAAGTCGCAATCTACTCTTTTATCTTAGGTAGATTCGTCATTGGTCTTATGTTAATAATAAAAAAAAGTAGGAGACACCATTCATCCACTCTCAAGAATAGATAATAATAAAAAAAATTAATCATTGCATTTGGACATTAAAGTTTCTCAACAATTATAAGCACTTTTCATGGGTTCTTAAAATTATAATCTTACTTTATCCCATAATCCTTGAGACAAACAATTAACAATTATGGCACTAATTACTGATGTAATAAAATATAAAGATGAGGTTGTCTACATATGTGGACTGCAAAACAAGACTTCATTTCCCATTGAATTAGAATATTCATAAGAATCATCTAAAGATTTGATACCCGAACATTCACACAAAAGAGTTGTAATAATAAAACTTTTCCATGACTATAATTACAAGTTCAAACATTAAAATAAGAAAATAAACCTTAGGGAATAACGAGTTGTCCCCCATAAATGCAGCTGTCTTCGCTTTTACTTTAGCAAAAATCGATTGGAGCAGACATTGTGGACATCTGTATATTATATATTATATAATATAATATACGCGAAAAATTGCATTATTGATTCCTGACTTACTTAGTCTCAATCATTAAAGCTGAGCAAATTTATGTGTTTGTGTGTGATAAATCGAACTATTGGTTCCCTACGTCATCGTTGGTAACAAGTTAATATTTAACCTTCGTAAGAAGCAATCGATCCACAACCCTTTAAGTCGACCAAAATATATATCATATATATCATCAGGAAGTTGAGTGATTCCCCCTTTTTTCTGACTTAGAAAGTACCAAATATAGTTGTGCAAATACAAAAAAAGGGTCCCAATCTCCAAACAAAAAATTTAAATTAAAAATTTAAAAAATGTCATATGAATCTTGGATGTCTAAATTTAGACCGATTCCTAAGATTTGAAGTGAGGCATCTTCTATGAGGATCATGTGATAATTTAACAACGACTTGAATGATTTTCACAGGTGAAAATTGATAGGTTTGAACCAACTTAGTGCACCGAGGGACTAAAACCGTGCAGTCCCCCCAAACATATATACACGCGCGCGCGTGCACATATGTGTTTATGTGTAGATACATAGGCAGAAAACGATTATTAAAACATGGTGTACAATAAAAAAAAAAAACATGTAAACGACAAGGACTCACTTCTGTTTCTCGTTTTTAAGATGAAATGTTCTTGACAGTGGCAACTTTCAATCATTTGCATGCTTAAATTTTGATAACTTTAATACACAAACATTGAACACAATTATTCCAATAATTATAAAGCTTGATTAAATTATGTGCCTCAATTATGACTTTTGCTTATAAAGAAACGCTTATTTGATCTGTAAAATGAGCTGGAAGAATCTTTGTTTTCATATATAAACACATTTTCGGCTGCTGTTTTAATACTTTTAAATTTCTTTCTGCAGTGTTTTTTTCTGCATTTTGGTTTGAACCCTTGTGCTGTCATGGGAAGACAACCTTGTTGTGAAAAGGAAGGGTTAAAACGCGGTCCGTGGACGATCGAAGAAGATCATAAACTCATGAATTTCATCCTCAACAATGGAATCCAATGCTGGCGACTCGTTCCGAAACTTGCAGGTAAGAAAATATTCTCAGTTTATGAAAATTATGCACATCTTTGGTATATGATGTAAAAATGAATTTGGCATTTTGGTAATTTAAATAAATTAGTTCAAGGTATCTCTAATATCTTAAGGTTTTAGATGAGGTAATTCAACAATATTGTGTGTATACAGTTGAAAAACCGACTATGTCGATGAGTAAGTAGTCTGTTTTGTGATGATGAAAGGTTTGAGGAGATGCGGAAAGAGTTGTAGACTAAGGTGGATTAATTACTTGAGGCCGGACCTCAAGCGAGGGGCATTGACGGAAGCGGAGGAAGACATGATCATCGAGCTCCATTCTCGACTAGGAAACAGGTAACATCATGATCATACTAGGCCTCGTTTGGCCCCCCATTAAATGATAATTCATTTTTCTTTCTCTTCTTATCAACTCCACATTCTCCAATAAAATAATATTACACGTAAATCGAAAAACTTTTACTTTTTTTTTTAACCACACATTTTCAAAAAAATACTATTTAACGTGGAATAATGGGGGCCAAACGGGCACTATTAACTTGTAATGAATGATATCTAGACCTTTTTCGTGCAGGTGGTCTAAGATAGCCTCACATTTTCCTGGACGAACTGATAATGAAATAAAAAACCATTGGAATACAAGGATCAAGAAGAAATTAAGACTCCTGGGATTGGATCCAGTGACTCACAAGCCTGTTGAAGAAACTGAAAATTCTGCAGCAGAAAATGAAGAAATATATCAGCACATTTTATCCAAAGAAAAAGAAACAGATTATCAGACAGAAGGAACAACAAAATCTGGCTTTAACGAGATGAAAAATATTTCCATTTTCGACGTGCCGAAAGAGAATTCAGAAATGGGATCTATTTTGTCGAAAAATACAGATGAATCTCCGGTGAATGTTTCTGCGATAATGGATGGTCGTAATCAATTCGAAGATCATTTCCAGAATTGGATAGGCAGTCCCTTACATTGGGATGTTTTTAGCAATTTAGGAGAAAATTTTCCATGAAAAAAGAAAGAAAATTGCGGTTCCTAAGTCAAAAAAACAAAAAAAAAACAAAAAACAAAAAAGTAGTAGCTTATCATTCATGTGTGTAAATGACTACCTTAATTTGGATACATGTTGTGTTACCTTTTTTGAGTTGCATGCTTACATAGATGGCTGGATTTTTCATTTTTAAATGTTTTATCTATTAATTTTATTTAAAAATGTTAGAACGCCCTTTTATTGATCGCTAAAGAAGGCATAAATGAATTGTTCTTTCCGAATGAGGGTAGACACATATGGTCGACTTTAAATTTATCAAAATTAAAATTTATTTGTTGCAGTACATGAGCTACATGAGATACTCAAGTGTATTTAGCCCCGTTTGGCTCCATTATTTGCAATTATAATTTTTAGAATAGTATTTATTTTGAACAATGTGTGATTGAAAAAGAAGGAATAATTTTTTATTTACGTGTAATATTATTTTATGAAAGATTGCGTGGTTGAAAATAAGAGTTTTTTTTTTTTTTTATAAAGATAATGGGAGCCAAACATGGGCTTATGTGCCCGAAAGGCCTCGCTCTATTAACAAAATTAATATGTATCGTGTGTTGACATAATTTGTTTACATGCTCGTTATTGTATGAAGTCAATGAAAAAGAAAAAAAAAAAATTGGTGTCTAAAAAGCAATTTAAATAACGGTATATTAGTAAAAGAAAAATAAAATTAAATGAATTGTTTTTTACACGGATAGAGAAATCTTATTTAATGTTATTGAAAAAATATTTTTTGTCAATTTTTTTCCCTTGTTAACCCTTATTTAATTATCAACAACTAATAGTAAATTATTGTTGAAAATAGTAAAGAAATTGAAGGACTATGCAAATTAAATAATAGTATATTAATAAATGAATAAAACAAAACATTCACAATAAAAAAATTGAATTATATAATTGTGATAAGAAAATAAGGAAAGTCCGTCTATATAAATTCTGCTTGTATAATGGGATGGAGGGGTTAATATTCCTTCTTTGCATTATTTACAGAAATTTGAACAATGATTCAATGAACAAGACATAAAAAAGTAAAACCAAGGATAACTAAAATTTAATATAACTAATTATACCTAAATTAGGGTTGTCAATACGACACCGTTTCTTTCCATATTGTAATCCCCAATTTAGGTAGGAATTTCTTTTCCCTAACAAAGAGTTTCTGGACTTCTCCAGAAAAAAGAAAAAGAACAAAAAAAAAAAATTATGAAATTTTCCACAGCTTTATCTGCACCCCTTCCAGAACTCTCCAATCTCTCCTTTAAAATCATGATTCCCACATTTCTTCTTGCATCAAGATATTGCACAATACTGAAATTGGTAAGAAAAATATCATTTGGTTTAAGCCCAAGAAAATTCTAGAAAAATGTTGTCAAATTTTGCCATCTCTCAACCCATTTCATCCCAAAAGGCGTTCATCAGTCCAAATCCTTTGAATTCAAGATTTTCTCCATTGTTGAATCCTAGTTCTGTTAGAAATTCCCATAACAGAATTAAGGCAGTAGGAGCTGAAGGCAGAGAAAATCTTGATCGCTTGCAGAAAGTTGGCAAGCAGCAGCCCAGAAAAAGATCAGCCCCAGTTGCCCCCATAGGTTCGACTCATAACTCTTTCATCTTGTTAATTAATTTCGGGTGGAGTTGGTTGTAATGATTACTTTTGAGTTGAATCGAGTCGAGCTCCCTTATCCTTATTTTATTTTACAGTACTGGTTTTATCTGTTAACCTCGCCCAAGATGGTGGCTTGTTTGAGCATATTAATCTTTGAATGTGTGTGCCCGTATGAGTATTAATCTGATCAAATTATTTGTTTAAATTTAATGAACTTTGATACCACGGCAAGACTTTGCTTCCATCTTAAAATGTCAGCCTTATTCAAAGAGGACTAATCGCTTATATGTCGATTTGTATATCAATTTTTAAAAGATGATGAGTACGTTTTGACGATGAGGTGGAATTATGAGGAGTCTTTACATAGTATAGATAAATAGCTAATGCAAGGGATACTTGAGTTGAATGTCTCATGAGTTAATAAGCACATTGAGCATTCTTTCTTTATGAGTTCGTTTTAATACTTAAAAGTTAAAACAGTGTACTTTTCGTAGATGATTGTGTAATGACTACTTTCGAGTTGAGTCTGTCTCATGAGTCTTTACAAACACTCTCATTTCTTGGTTCATTTTTGAAATGACAAGAAATTTAGAAGAAGTCTTAGATGAATAATTTGTGTAACTGCTTTTGTGTCAACTCTAATTTTTGACGTAACACTCAGAAGTAGTCGTTATGTTGCTTAATGGATCTTGTGCCTTGGGATTTTATATTTCTTAGCACTAACGAACATTTTTCATGTATACAGGTTTATGGGATAGGTTCCCAACAGCAAGAACAGTTCAACAGATGATGGAGACAATGGAGAGAATGATGGAGGACCCTTCTGCCTATAGCAGCGGATGGCAATCGCCTTCAGCACCAGCAGGGACTGGAGGATTCAGTCGGGGGAGGACACCGTGGGAGATTAAGGAAGGCGAAGTGGAGTACAAGATGAGATTTGACATGCCCGGAATGACAAAAGAGGATGTTAAGGTTTGGGTGGAGGAGAAAATGCTTGTTGTGAAGGCTGAAAAAGAGCCCAAAAAGAAGGGCGAAAATGGCGAAGAAGATGAAGAATGGTCCGCTAAGAGCTATGGGAGATACAGTTGCAGAATTGCATTGCCTGAGAATGTGGAGTTTGAGAAAATTAAGGCCGAGGTTAAGGATGGTGTTTTGTATATAACTATACCTAAGGCTAGTAGTAGTACCAAGATTTTGGACATCAATGTTGAATGAGTGGTGATGCTAAGTTAAAATTTTGTTCGTAGTACTGTTGAATCCAATTTAATGTATGTCAAAACATATCCTAAATGTTCCATTTTTGTAGCTTTGCTTCCTTATTGTAGCTCTGAATGTGTTATTTTACTGTTAGTTGAATAGTAAAAAATAAAAAAATCCATGTTTGCAAGCATCCCACTCTATTGCTGAAAATCGTACTATTGCTCTTCAATGGTTGTTCTTACTCAAAGCTAACTAAAATGTATTACTATGCAATAGACAAAAGAAAATTCTCGTATGGGGTAAGTCACTTGGCCTAGCCATCAAAGATCTCGTTTTTGCTATCATCTTTTAGCTCAATCTAAAAATAAAATGTTTCAAAGATGACTCTTTTACGTTGGACTCGAATGAGAATACAGAGCAACGATTTGGCACTGAAATCAATAGGCCCTTCAAAGTTGTCAAAATTCAACTGCCACTCAACTGGGTTATGATTCAAGAGATTCACAATCTCCCAAGTCAACATTAATATTTAATAACAATGAATAGCATAATTCTAAACAGTTCTTCTGCGGACAAAGTAATTTTTAAAATTATATGGATTGATAAAGTAATTTTTAAAATTATGGATTTATAAAATAAATAACTTAAAAAGTAGATTTTAATTGCACTTTCTATGAATTTAAATGCAAATTATCTTTGCTTAATTTTTGTTTGGGAATATTGCAGCGGAGGTCTCAAACCTTTCATTATATTGCATAACACATTTTAACCTTTCATTTTTGTGACCGTGGTCCCAAAATTTTCACTTTAATGGGAGTTGGAGTCCATTGGACAGATACTGTCCAAAATTTCATTAGTCAACGCTGAAATTTGAATTTTGACTTAAATTAACAAATTAAATGAAGGGTCGAATAGTAAATTTATATTTTCTATAATTAAAAATTAAAAAAAATTAAATTTTAAAAAACCATGAACATCATCTTCTCCAAACCTCCGCCCCAAAATCTGAGTATGTGGTGGCACCACTTGTGAGGGCGATGGGCTTCCCACTAGCTTCACCAGTTTCTTTCCTATTCATGTGGTGTGCCTTCCATCGACATTTACCTTAATATAGCTTCATCAGGTTCTCCAAAAAATTTGGGTTTATGCAATGTGCAAAGGAAAGGCAAAGCATTTGAAGATGAAGATTTTCAAGAATTAGAAATGTTGGGAGGAGAACAGATCATTAG